>MU191509.1:0-27145 GCA_016904865.1 Pissodes strobi
GAAGTTCAAGACGAACGGATTGACACCCGGAATATTATTTATACATTTTCCACCATCCGTGAAAACCTACAAAGTAACATTTTACACCTCTACGGAGAGAGGACACTACAAGACATCAGGAAGTTCGAAAAGCTGAGATCCAAAGTTTCAACAATGGCAAGCGACATCATCTTTCTGATAAGATGCCGCGACAATAACCTGCAACCAACATGCACAAGATTATCCTACCACCTGAAAACGAGAGGAGCCAACAAAATCCTAAATAGAGCTAGCCAAGCACTTCTACGAGGACAAATACGCGGAAAACGAATTGGCTAAAATAGAAACAGAAGTATATAAGCTACATATGTACTTAAGTAACAAAATGCATCCACTACTATAGACAGACCAAGATAAAGTATCGTTCTGGCGCATGGAATCTGACACGCGTCTCAAAAGAAAGAGGCTCAAGAAGAAGTTCGAAAACCTGCAAAAACGTACAACAGAACATGGAAGAAACATTGGATACCAACAGAGTAGTCTACAACATCTCGCATCACCCACTTGCCGATTCTGAAAAGAAGATACTTAGTAAAGGCTTCAACTTTGCACTAGCTCCAAAAAGGATACCGACAGATGATATCATTTCCAACGTGGAAGCGACACTAGACAAGAAACCAGAAGAAGAAGTCGAGCAAGTGAGACAAGAAGTGGCCCGCGTACTAAAAACAAGCCGACCACCTCGACCAAATTTAAAACCTACGGAAGTCTAAGCCCTTAAAACTCTGAAGAACAACAAGGAAATAACTATACTCCTAGCAGATAAAGGAAACGCAACAGTCGTGATGAACACCGATGACTACATGAAACAATTGGCGGACATTCTTAAGTATAAAGCATATAAAAAATCCAACAGGGATCCAACTACATACCAAAAAAGACCACCAAGACGAAAATAAGAGCAGCAAATTTAGACCCAGAGATTGAGAAAAATATCATTCCACGAGAAAAATCCAGCAGATGTCCAAAACTTTACGGGCTACCCAAGATACACAAACCCGGGGTGCCTCTAAGACCCATCGTAAGTGCAGTGAATTCTCCAACACAAAAACTGGAGAAATATCTCACAAGCATAATGCAACCAACAACTGAACTTGTGGAATCTTACGTTAAAAAATCGGAACACCTTACCAGAATATTCGAAGACATCCAATTAGACGAAAACGATATTCTTGCAAGTTTAGATATTGTCTCACTTTACCCCAGCATACCGATCGATGAGGCCCTAGACAAGATCGCCATGAATGTGGATTTTCCAGCACATGTTATCGAATTATCGGAACACTGTCTGAAAAACACCTATTCCATGTTTAATAACCAGATTTACCGTCAAACAGATGACGCCCCCATGGGATCATCGTTGTCACCAGTCATCGCAAATCTCTTCATGACGTATTTCGAAAGAGCTGCCCTACGAACCGCAGCCTTCAAACCCAAGCTATGGAAACGTAGATGATATCTTCATTATATGGCCCCACGGTAGGGAACAGTTGGAGAATTTCCTGGTCAATCTAAACCAAATTCACGGCAGAATTCAGTTCACATTAGAAGTAGAAGAGGATGAGAAGCTACCTTTCTTAGACGTCCACATCACCAGAACGCCTGACAAAACCCTAGATTATACCGTCTATAGGAAACCCACCCATACCAACAGATATCCCTTCACAGATCCAGTCCGTGGCAAATACATTAATATCTCGGTCTTATCGCCTAATAAAACCTACCCAAAGACAAGAAGAAATTAAACTAACAATAAACGCCCTTAAACAAAATGGCTACTCTGGAAACAACATCAGGAAGGCAATCAATCAACAAAAACAGACAAAGAAGAAACCAGAAAGCAACGAAGAACAAAACATGCAAAAAGCGATCCTTCCATATATAAAAGGAGTCACTGACAAAATCGGCAGAATCTTAAGGAAGCATCAAATCAAACCAATTTTCAAGCCACAGCGAACCTTAGCCCACGTACTCGGAAATCCAAAGGACAAAGTAAAGCTTGAGAACCAAGGAGTGTACAGCATACCTTGCGGCGACTGCGAAAAAATCATACATAGGCCAGACAAATAGACGAATTTCAACTAGAATCCAGGAACACAAGAACAGCATCAGAACGAAGCAGACTACAGCAGCGCTTTTCCAACACCACTTATTAACAGGACACTCTATCGATTTCAACAACGCTAGACAAGTAGCCACAGTGGACCACTACAAAACTCGCATAATCAGAGAAGCCCTAGACGTCCCAAAAATTTGGAAGTATTTTCTTAAAACTGAAGAAAATCACCCCGGCTCCACTCAACAAACCAACCAGGACATTACCGAAGCAACGGAGGCGGAGTCTATGCCGCGTTGCAATCTGCGCAGACGCCAGCCTATAAAAGGAGACGCACACGGATCCTAGCATCAGTTCGAGCCCAGAAGCAGATCGAGCAACCCTTGAAAATGCCAGATGCGATTCTGGCGAAAATTTGTTACTTGTTTGATATAAAAGAGATTCGTAGCACCACAAGTTGTATACACTCTGGGGCCATTACCGAAGCGACCTGATTCTTCAAAAATCATACAAATTAAATGGAGTAGATTACCGTTAGCGAAATACGCGTCCAGTGCAAAAATTGTTTTTCGGCATTGCGGATAAAACTGTGTTGAAGTACATTTTGCTGAAGGTTGCAAGCCCTAGCTTAGTTGACCATAATATCCAAATTTTGTATATCTAGGATGTCGTAAATTAACGTAATCATATAACTATAGTTGATTAATGATTACAAACAATATGACACATTTTTAATATAAAAACTTATACTTTTTACATTAAGGCCCACATCTGAATATTAAAATCTAAAATCCAAAAATTATTTGCTGCTAGCAAAGCAGTTTTCAGTAAATAAACATTTAATGGTAATTTTGAAATAGCCATTTGTGGGTTTTGTGATACTCTTGGACAAGAAATTATAAAGGTATAGAATCAATGTATTTCTAATAGACTTACTAAGCGGTGTTTTGAAATTCTGAGTATCGGACTGTAAAGTACAGCTACTTCGATGAATTTCAATTTAAGTGAAATAAATATGTGCACATAATACGAAATCTAGTGAAGTAGTGATTTCCCATATTTGAAGTTAAGTGAAATTCGCATAGCTTTCGTTTGAGGACGAAAATCATTAAATCATTATCGGAGCCTCTCCACAGGATGATACCATATGGCATTTTGGAGCGAAACAATCGGAATTCACACATCTTAGTAACTTTCTCAACATAATTAAAGACAAGTTCTTACATAATGACTAAGTATGAGCCGACCAGTTTAAGCAATCATCAAGGATTATATCCAACGAAGTGACAACGTCGCCCCTATCCCGTAACATGTAGAAACACGTTGCTTCTGAGTTTTATGGCGATTTAAAACCAGGCTATCTAGATTACATAGAGATGCGTTTTACAAATCATTGGTTTAATAATCAAGATCGTGAGGTTATAGCAAAAATAACAGCGGGCGCAAATAGCGGCCCTGCGGTATCCTAAGTCGTCTCCAGGGTGGAGTTTAAGATAAAAAACTAACCTCGTGACGACGCCGACGCTCTGTAAAATACGAATCAAAAAGTAATAAGGTAAACCGGACAATTTTCATACAGTGAAGGCCTTAGATCTTCAATTGTTCTGAAGATTTTTCAGATGTCAAACAATCATCACATAAATCAGTTAACATTTTTTTAAGAAATAAATATGTTTAGCAAGCTTGTTACTTATATTCAATATAACTAAACTAAAAATGTAATTTAAACTTAATATTGCCCTATCGACCATAAATTTGGCGTGTAGGAAATTCAAAGAAAATGTTGCCTTTCTCTTGGTTCAATATTGATGCATATGCTGCCACATTTACATGAGCAATTTTGTATACATCTATGGTCGTAAAATGCTTATAATCAAAATCAAATGTATTCTTTTATTTAACTTAAAATGTTCAATATATTTTTCCAGCTATCTTTGCTTTTATAACCTGAATGCCACCTGAAATTGCCAAAGGCTGCTTTTAGTCTATTAGAATATCTTCTTCGTATTCCATTTTAAGACATCTGTAAATATTTGTCTGTGCATCGCAAAACATTTTAACTGCCGACAAAAGATTTTGTTTTTTTTTCGAAGAGCGTCGGAAAAACAGTCTTCGAGGAATTTAGATTTAGTTTACACCAAGTAATGACTGCTCAAAACTCAAACCTTTCTATAATCTTTCTGTAAACTTTCTCGTGTCATCTGTCTCTTATTTTAATATCATACCTTTGATCCTCATTAATTGTGGCCTATGATCCTATAGACAGGGATCACTAACATGAACAGTGTGTTCTAAATCCGACAAATTAGTTAAGATGTTATCAATGCTAGTTTTTGAGCCCAACGTCACTTTGATGGCCACATTAACCGATATGTTAATTGTACTGAATTGTCGAGGAAAGCCACATTAAAATCGAAACGGGATATAAAAATTAAAAGTTCTACAAATTTAGCCAAAAACATGCAAAAACTATATAAAAATATCAGTTGCCCATATTATAAGCATCGCTTAACTTATTTTTATTTTGCAGCCACTAGACGAAAAATAACTTAAAAATTATGAACAAAGCCTTAAATCCACGGTGCGCTTTCAAGAAGAAAAATTAAAATGGGTGGATGCATATTGATCCTAAATTGTAGTACACATATCTGCCTATATCCTTGAAGAGGCTATTGTCTTATGACGGGATAGTTAACTTTTTTAACTGTCTATAAGATAAAAATTATGACACCGATCTGGATTGCATTAGATAGTCCTTTAACAGTTTCTAGCGATTCATCAAGTTTTTATATATAAGTAGGTACAGTAGTCAAAAGATGAAATAGGAAAATTTAATATAGGATTTGGCTTTGACTGAAATCGGCTCCCAACGGATCGATCGTTCATCCCATCGAGTATATATTTTTGAATCCGACCGGCATAAATAAGCAACTGTAAAAATATTTTGACCATAGGACAAGGAGTGAAAATGATCGATCAATGTTTCCACCACAAACACGCTTACCTACAACAATCTTTCAATTGTGGTGCGAGCGGCGTAAAAAGCGATGTATGCGATAAGACCGATCGGCATACGAGTCAGTCACTCGGGATTCGTGCAAGTCATTGTCGGTGCAACCGCTTGTCACGACAAATTATGAACAGTCATCCAGTTGACGGCGTTCAATAACTTGCCACCGTCGCGTCGCCGTCGCAGAAATGAACGGATGCTCTGAGCCCCTCGCTAAATAAAACTCGCTACGAACATATAAGGGTCGACTTTAAGTAGTTTTGAAGTTCAGCCGCTTTAAAATCAAATACCTACCTATTTTATGAAAATATAAATTGCATTTTTCTGATATTATTCAAATTTGTTTGGGTTTAAGATACGCACACACAGGTATCAAGACTTGAGAAAAACATGTATATGCCATCGAAATTTGTAAGTTAGGAATACATATGTTGGACAACTTCGCTTTTGGTGGGTAGCCGGCGCCTTTTAGGAAACTCACCTTTTCATATTACCTATATCTTACTTTAAGGTTATGGTTTACCATCAAATATAAGGTCATATAAGTCGATGTTTAAGAGTGCACTTAAGAAAATTCTCGTCAAATTTATTAAAATTGTGAAAAATAGCATGCAATTTGTTTCCAAAAAAATACCCACCTAAGACTATTTTTTAGCAAAATTTTTTACAAGATTGTTAGTAAATATATGAAAGTCAAATAGAAAAGTTGATACTATAGAAATGAATGCACTTTTTCCAGTTTATGTAATATTATTAAGCACAAACATATCTTAATGTTCAAAGGCAAATATTAGAAATTTAAAAAGCCGTTATAGTAAGTTTAATTAGCGTACTGTAAAATTATCGTTACTTTTTTATTTGTAGATATGTTATTATTGGAGACATTCATACAGTTTGTAGATTTCTGTTATATTTATATTCGATTATCCAAAACAATGAATATTCGTAATTTATTAGATATAAAATGGAAAATGTAGTACATCTTCGATTGTATTTTAATGTTCTTTTTTTCGAGAATTATATCTCCCCTAGAATAATCGCAATTCAATAGATAGTTCTTTAAAACCCATCTAAGAATATAATTTTTTTGCACTAAAAAGTGCCTCGTTGTGTCATAGGTTTAATTTGTCTAAAGAAATTAAAACAATGAAAATATATTATTAGTGATTGCTAGTAAGCTACGCAAGCGGAATTGCAAAAACTTATATTATTTTTTTTGTGGAATAAAGCAAATTATCATAAGACGTTTGTCGGAACATATTCAAAACCCTTCGTACTCCGTAAATGCGTCAGACCCTTCAATATTGGTAATCATTAAAGACCGGATTTTATGCATTTTGCATGTATATGCATTTTTGAAGATTTTGTGTTTTTGAAGGCGAAATGCATATTTTCTGTGTTATTTTCTTACGTTTTGCTTCCCGCCACCGCGTCACCTGAATGGTGTGTCGCCTGATTACCTGAACTCTATTTAGATTGGGATTTCTCTAAGAGGACAATAAATAAACTAATAAAGTATATAAAGTAATAAACTATTCTACTATTGAGTAATTACATTAGTCTGTGCGTTTTTTGGCCAAATGTTTTAACTAGAATGTATTTATCTACACCTTATACCTTTTATAAACTATTTATTTGTTTACATTTGTCTCAATTTACCAGTATTATTGAGGTTATCGTTTGTCGTAGCCGCAATTAGTATTGTACGCCCAAACAAAGTGAAAGTGAAAACGAAGGAGTTGATTATATCGAAAATACTATGTACTTTGTGGATTAAGTCTTATCCAGAACTTGTGTTATATGGCTATCATGTTTTTGCAAGCCATGTTGAAAGTTGTTTCCTGCTCGAAGAAATTCGTGTGGTCGTTACATAGTTAATTTAATGTTCGGAAAACTCACACAGAGGAACCTGGAAATGCTTATCTTATAGCTGTAAAACAACTGGAAAAAAACCAACAACCTTACAGTTACCTGTTTTATTCATTAGGCCCGGGCCTAAGGCCCCATGGCAAGTGGGGCCCGAAATGTGCAACATAAAAAAACTACATAGTTATAAAAATATTTTTTTTTTAATACAATTTCTCATGTGAGGGAGAAAATATAGGTAGTACATTTTCATTTGTATTCTTAATTATTCTTATTCAGTTTTAAAGTGACGTTTGGACTGTTTATCATCATTTTGTACCCGTGTCTGAAATTGTTTACCCTAAGGTAAGTTATATAGGTATATACCTTCTATGTAATTAGCTAATAGATTTAATATAAGCTTAGACTTCCAGGAACATTTTGTTAAAAACATACAAGAACAAAATATAGACAAAATAAGTGGGTGTGCGAAACAATTTCACGGTAAAAAAACAAGTTCAGGATTTCACAAAGTAAAAGTAAATGACGAAAAGTCCTCCGTGAGTGGTTAGTGTTTAGTCCCAAATCTGGCTGTGTTTACTCTTATGTATGTAATTTTTTTTTCGAAGAAATGTGATACCGTTAGCCTCAGTGTATTTCTGTTAATTTAAATATTATTTTCTTTTACTAATTTATGTTTTGGTTCAATAAAACTTTTTTTTTATTAAAATGAATGGAAATGTATAAATACTGGAAAAACTTAATTCAAATCTGAATAAAAAACTACATTATATAAATATTTTTAGTTTTTTAGAGCCGAAGTCATATTGGGGCCCGAAAAATTCCTAGGGCCTAGGACCCAACTCCTTGGAAAATAGGCCCTGTTATTCAAGAAACATTAACACAGTTCTTTTTGCCGATTTCAGTTGCTATAGATAAAATAATATTCATTAAAGCCTCAATATAGGAAAGAACGCATTAGGCGGTCGCGTTCCCATCACATTGCGGGCCGTGCTAGTCTCGGTTGCGCTCAGTGAAGTTCTTTCTCATGTCTTATAATATATTCATTTGCACATGGTGTTCGCGTAGTAGAGCGCCCCACGCAGTAAAAGCATTCTATAAATGATTTTTGTGGGCACCTCGGTGTTACAAGCTGAAATTTTCACAGAATGAAGGCTTTATTATATTAATTCAAAATACGAAGGTAATAAAAAATCATAACGGGCAAAAGGGCAGTATACCTAAAAAACGAGATTATTATATGAACGTGTAGGATATTAAATTATGAATGTTTTCATATATAATTCATCTACATTTTTATACGAATTATATTTTTTATCATTGCTTGAAATATGCATATTACTTTGGCCCTTACGGCAAAATAAATGGAAAAATTGAAATATCTCCCTTCAAACCTGGGCAAAGTCTGATTGAAATATACTCATGTTTGTATTCACCTCGCATTCTCTCCGAAATGAAGGCTCAAATCAATTTTTATTCTTGCAAAAAGTTTGCCTTAGGTATTTAGAATACATAGGTGCATGAATACATTGCTTTTTTCTCAAATGGTAATGGAAAAATAGAATTAAATGTAAAAAAGCAAATTTCTTCAAGCCGCGATCGTCAGATCTCTCGCTTCCCGAGTACTCTCGTATCTCACTTTTCTTCATAGCTTCCTCTCTCTCGCGCCTATTGTACAATACAATAAGTGCTTTTACACCATTACGGGTTAGAATACTAATAATAATAATAGCTATTATTAATTGAATAAAGTCAATGAAGACATTTTCGATTATACCGAAATTTATTTTTCCTATACGTTGCTAGGTAATAAATAAGTGAAAAAAAAATCATATACTTAATGCAACTGCTATTAAAAAAAAGACTAGCTTTTATTCAGAATAGAAAAACTGAAAATGTAAAAAATCTTTATAATACCCAAATCTATTTATCTTCAGTGTCTGTATCTTCTTCAGGAATAGACACAAGACTTCAATATTGCCTTCCAGTACTTTTTGCATGATCCTATGCAACCTATTTAATTTCTTCTACGTCTACAAGCTTGCTTCCATACAATCTAATAAAAAATTATTTAATTAAGTTTTATTATGTACCTATTTAATCTAATAATAATTTACCTTTTTTTACATCCACATGCAATAAATACTTTTACATCCGAAGGAAATGCTGGTGTTGTTAAAATTGGGGATAATTTGGATATCACCTGCCTCCTCAAATTTCCATCCGCTGTCGTGGAAACGGTTTTCGTTTTCCGCGACTTTTCGCTTATGTTTGCTCCTACAAGCTCTAAAACGCTAGATCTCATCGAGACGCTCATTTTGAGCTATCAAACGTCAAAATGGGACCAAAATTGCCAAAATTACAGCGAAGCTAAGAATTCGTGTATATCGCGACCCGCGACCTGCAGCGCCAGACCAATCAGCGCCGCTCTCCATCCAGGAGGCGGCCCTAGCCACGTGCTTTCGATTTTCGAAATCGTTTTTCGCTTTGTTTTCTGCGAATTTTGAACGCACAGAAATGATATGCATATCGTCGTGTAGGGAATTAAATTCTCTTTAATCTGATGTGACATATGCATGGATTGGACAATAATTAATGGCAAAAAACTGGCAAAAACTGCTAAATGCGCAATATGCCCATATATGGCAAGTGTAGTATCGTGTGCAATTTCAGGGTAGGTTTTTCGCAGCTTCGTGTAGTTTCGAGTGCAAAATAGGGTCAGTTTTTCCTGGTTACTGCTGGTTAAGCAGGAGTCAGGTGGTGCGGTGTGCAAAAATTTGCGAGACGTGTGCACCTCATCCTAACAAAAACCCCGCCTTTTTCGGACAATGCATGATTCTTTCGTCGATCGTTGTGCTGTCAACGTGTGACTCTTTGCTTTTCCAACTGATAGTGTCTTTGACAATCAGCTTTAATAGTAAAATTTAAACAGTTTAATCAAGTCTTTGTCATCATACCGTGTGATAGACAAACAGCGTGCAGTCTTTTTTAATCTGCCTGATTTAGTCTCCGGGACAAATCGGCAAACTTCACATACAACTGTGAACGCGAAAGAGTGAATTGAAGAGAGAAGTATCGCAGTGCTTTCCAGAAGCCTTGACTCAGCCGAGTTCTAACATCGCTGGAAGCCTGTTCTAAGACGTTGATCCCGGATTCAGCGTTTCCAGGCGCCCGGAGAGATCTTCTATCATCGATCCAACGACATCGAACCAATCTAGAAGCCATCAGCGTTCAACAAAAAGCACTGTGACCCCGCTCGTTATTCGCGCTTTCTAGAGCACCGTTCGTACGCTCTAATTGGATTAACTTAATTGGATTATTACACACTTTAACGGATAGCTGCCTTCAGTGAACTTTTGGTGAGGTCGCATGTATATTGATTTGCCATATATTGTTCTGTAGGGACCCAGGCATCGCGTTATTATCGTAATTAGTTAATTTAACTTACTAACAAAAGATATCGTTTAATTTAACTTGTTGTAATCATTTAATAACTCGCTCTCTTAACTAGTTTGTTTTAGATACTTAGTTCACTGCTGTGAGCCGTTGTTTTTTATGAACTTTTAACTCGTTCAAGCCGCAAAAGCGCATTAGTTTAAAGTTGAAACTGATTATTCTGTTAATTAATTAATCCTGCTCTTAGAGGCAACAGTTCCATTAATTTGAAACTCGTAAACCGTTGTTTAGTGTTGAAAATTTCATGCTTAGGGAAGTGGTGTGTTCTTAATTATAATAATTAGCACCGTACTTAAAGTTTCCTAGAATTTTTTAACATATTGTTTGAGTATCTAACTCTCTTTGCAGTTGAAATTGAGTTAGTATATTCTGAATTATCATAGTCTAGCAGCATTTTAGTTATTTTAGCGCTACGACTAGTAGAAACATTGTTTGTGTTGCCCCAAAGTCTAGCTTGACTGTAAACATTGAGAATTGACACCTGTATTTCAAAACTAGGTCAACATTTGACCCACTTTTAGCATACTACCTGCTTAATAGATCTGAGTGCCTTCTAACAAAGTTACTATATTTTTGGGGAATAGGATGCACTACGGATTAACTTTCTTATTTTACGTGCTATTAACATCATTCTTTTTCATAAAATATCATTTAATTATGCTAAATTCAATTCTATAAAATGTTCCGTCGCGAAAAGCCGGGAAATCGCTTTTCACTTTTCCGTAGTTCTCGTGCAGTACCAGTAGAGCATCGCGATCTTCGTCGCATCACGCTGCGCGTGAGGTCCCCACCTATCGGCCGGCCGATGACGCGATCGCGGCGATCCCCACTACGGGTCGAGCTAACAAAACCGGGCGGCATCGCGCTAAACAGGCAGTACCCACCCGGGGTTCTCGCGGCAGTCAGTCCGGAGCCGAGTCAGTCGGCAGTCGAGAGGCAGTCTAGCACCGAGCAAGCACTGGTGGGGTTTACCAGTAGGAGACCGACCGACCGAGCAGGTAAATATCCGTCGTACCGTATTCCTGGTCCATGATCGTTTCCCTAGTGGCAAGTGGAGTAATCCCGGCCATCCTGTCTTGGCAAGCGGAGTAATCCCGGCCTACCGTAGTATTCCCGGCTCTCCTATTGGCAAGCGGAGTAATCCCGGCCATCCTGCCTTGGCAAGTGGAGTAATCCCGGCCATCCCTATTGGCAAGTGGAGTAAGCCCGGCCATCCCTGCTTGGCAAGCCCGGTTGGCAAGCGGAGTAATCCCGGCCATCCTCCCGTAGTAATCCCGGCTCCCCTATTGGCAAGCGAAGTAATCCCGGCCATCCTAGCTTGGCAAGTGGAGTAATCCCGGCTAAGTATCCTTCCAAACTAAGTCCATCCAGGCTTCACGTCCGAGTTAGGGAACCGTTCTGCTGAACCGACCGTATCATAGAGCTGGAGCTATTGAGAACCATATACCGTATTTACCGAAGGGCTTCCGTACCGTACCTACTGTCACACGTACTGTAACGAAGTTACTATATTTTTAGGGGAATGGTATGCAAGCCGGATTAACTTTCTTATTTTACGAGCTATTCACATCATTCTTTTTCGTAAAATATAATTTAAATATTTTAAACTCAGTTCAATAAAATGTTCCGTCGCGAAAAGCCGGGAAATCGGTTTCACACTTTCCATAGTACTCGCGCGGTACCGGTAGAACGTCGCGATCTCCGTCGCAGCACCGTGCGCGTGAAGGTCCCCACTCATCGGCCGGCCGATGACGTGATCCCCCACTACGCGTCGGGTTAACAAAACCGGGCTGCATCGCGCTGAACAGGCAGAACTCACCCGGGTTCTCAAAGAAGAAGTCGCCAGCCAGCCAGCCGATTAGCCCAGCCCAGACCAGGGGAAGAGGACCACCACTACTGCCAATGTAGGCCGCCAAGCTGAGCCAGACCCACGACGCTTCCTGCAGGTCGCCGCCATGACAGCCACCTTCAGCAGACCGCCATCGTCGCCGCCTTTCTTGTCCATCTTCACTGCTACTGCATAGGTATTAACGTAGGTGCTACACAAACATCTGTACACTCTCTCTTCATACACACATACTACACCTTCTCTCTCCCTCACTTACATTACACTACGGCTGGTTTGCGTCTCAGTCCGATCAGCCTCACCTTTTCTCTCTCTTTCTGCTATACGCCGGTTTGTGTCTCAGTCCGACCGGGCGCTATCTTTACACTCTCTCTCTCTCTCTCTCTACTACACTACGGCTGGTTTGCGTCTCAGTCCGATCAGCCTCTCCTTTTCTCTTTCTTTATGCTATACGCCGGTTTGCGTCTCAGTCCGACCGGGCGCTATCTTTACAAGCTCTATCTCACACTCAACCCACCTTCCTCCATTCCTCATCTCTCTCACTCCCTTACATTACACAAGCTGGTCTCGGTTTTCTATTCCGATCAGTTATTCTTTCACTACACATGCTCTCTCTCTACACTACAAGCCGGCCTCGGTCTTTCCATTCCGGTCGGCTCTATCTTTACAAGCTCTCTCTCACACTACCCCGTTCCTTAACTAGCCTACCGCCTCCACGACGGCGTAAAATCGTAGTAGCGAAGCACGACCGGAAAGCAATGACGTATCCGCGCACGCGCAATCCGGGTTTTATATTTCACATATGCAGGAAGCCTCATCAGGTCGTTTATTAATGTCGCACCGTATCCTATGTATCGTTGGCATCTTTATGTCAGATATTATCCGATCCTTAACGCTATCGTCGCAAGTTTCCGCCAATCTTCTAAGCATCAGGTATATCCATACCAGTCAGGACCAAGTCAGAGGAGCTACGTTGGACCGATGTTGGACCGTCATTCGAGTGCCTGTCCGTGGACTCGTGGATACCGTAATCCAAGTAGCTTCGTCGTAGTAGTACCGTTCCTTAACAGTTGATAACGCGGCTCTGTTTCTCTTCTCAATGTCAATGTCATTCCGTTACGTTTCGCATACCTGTTACGTTCAGGCAATATTTTCGTTTCTTTACCTTTTGGGTTAAGCATAAGTCGCATAGAGTCACTTTTTAGTTAAGAATTGATAGTTTAGGTTAACCTCAGTTTAGGTAGGTTGGATTAGTAAAGCATAATTCTTTCGTTGCAACGCTAGGTTAGCATAGGTTACCAGGGTTTGGAAGTCACCATTCTTTATATTTCCAGTTGGCAAATAGAGATGCTGTATTAGGTGTATTTTGAAATTGTGTGTTTTCTTTCTAAATCCCTTCCTGCTAGTACTAAGTTAGAATAAGCAAGTGAATTTCTGAACGCAGCCGGCAATCACGCAAACATTCAAGATTGACCCCTGGTTCGCCGTTTCTCCACTGTCTAAAAGCAACCCGGTGCGGAGTGGGCCCTCTACCACTATAATCCAGATGCGGTGGCGCCCGAGAAGCAACCATTGGATGACGTAATTGTTAAACTAGGCAGTCCAATAGCATTTTATGCAGAAGAAATAGCATAGTATGCAGAAGCAAAGAAGCGCCTAACGAGAAACGCCTCACAGTACCGTAAGGCTTCCGGACCGCTACAGTTCACCGTATCTAGTACCGCACTTACCGTAGGGCTTCCGTATCGCTACCGTTTACCGTATTTACTGACATATTTACCGTAGTGCTTCCGTACCGCTACCGTTTACCGTGTTTACTGCCATATTTACCGTAGGGCTTCTGTACCGCTACCGTTTAACGTAATTGCTAACATACTTACCGTGGGGCTTCCGCACCGCTACAGTCTACCGCGCGATTAGAGATTTCGATTCTTTTACTACCGTTTTAAGTTTTCTTATGTATTACCGGGTTGGGTCGCTTAGAATAAGTTGCCTGATACTTTTAGCTATAAGAAAGTTAGGTTTATACTTACTGTCGGATAAACACGACCATTATTTTTTTTACACGGAGTGTTTCATTTACCAGGGACCTATTCCGATTATTTAAAAACCGAACCTTGGACAACCGCTTCTCCACTGTCGAAAGGCTACCCGATAGGCGAACAGCGATCCCCTTTGTCGCTGTAAATATCAAAGGGGTGGCGCCCGAGAAAACCGAAATACAGGAGGTCGCAAAAAGTAAGTAAAGGGCGCCGTTACAGCCTAGAGCAGTGATACTGTGTTAAATACTTTAATAAGTGTTCTTTGACAACTGGCTAACCATCCTAGCTCGTAGAGTGATACAGGGTGTTGACATTTTCATAACTTTTTACAGTAAAGTGATAAATTCTTGAAGAGATCATTTAAAGTATAAATTAAGTGTATTTTGTTTAACCTTTGATAAAAGTGAATCTCTCTTGGAGGCCGCAGGCAACTTTTAAACATATTATAATAGAGCTTTTCTTTTTGAGTATTTTTTCTTTTAGCAGTAAATAGAAAAACGATTTTTTAAACGGTTGTTCTCAGACAGGCTCAGTCGAGCGAGAGAATAAGTTGTTTAGTTAGGAAGTTAGGACCCTGGGAAGTTGTTCTACTGTGCATGCATATATCATTACAGGCGTTTCCAGAGACAAAGCGAAGCAGGAACATCAGTAGTTAGAGGTTCTTTGGACTAACGTTCCAATTTTGACTGTATTATCTTGCTGTCTCGAAGTGAAATAGTGATATCTAGCTTAAAGTTTCTTCAGGGCCTTTTATAAACCTTTGTAAATAGAAATTAGTGTATTAGCAGGAAAGTGGCTGTAGTGACAGACGTAGGAAGACGGACGCCAATCCCTTGCCCCCCTCTTTAACGTAACTTTCATTGCAGAGCGTCCCCCCGCCGAAAGAAGATACTATTACAATAAATACAATACAAGTAAATAAACAACCTGAGCCCTTCATATTAGAAGTTGATACTTCCAGGCTGTTCTAAGGAACACACGCCGCTTGTGCAGGTTGTTTTTGAGTTGTTTTGCAAGCTTTTGGATTTGAATTAGGCCGCTGACGCCAAGTGCCTATCATAGGCTAAATTTTGTCGTACCTCGGATATTCCACGTCCGGTGATACATTGCTACGCGTCCCAGGACTAAGGCGGTTCTCAGATTTGATTGATGATTAAATATTTCTTCTTATCTCCCTCGTGGTGGTCCGCTAACGATTTCCTGTTAGCGGGGAAGGTGGTGGGTCCACTCAAAACCCCCCGGACTTAGAAACCCCGGAAGCTAATACACTAACACACTAAAAATAGTAGTAAAGCTATTTGGCATCCCAAAACCTTAAAATTTCATACACTCGTATCTGATCGAGATATAGAGTGCACACAAACTATAAATAAATCGGGTATTCCTTCGGCTAACCTGTTTTACGGACGTAGCAGAGAACCCCCCTTTGGACGAAAACGCGAACCAAGAAACCAGGACAGAGGATACTCAGGGACATGGACAACAATCCTCCGCCACTCTTGGAATCTTTTGATCGCCTTCAACAAATGTTATCGGGTTAGAATCTGTTAGCAGATCAACCCACCTATGCCTCAACCCTTATGCAGCCTCATCTCATCACCAGAGTACCCGCTCGAAATGGACAACTCCAAGACTTCGTTCCCGGAGCAGCATCCGAGACAGGACATCCGCGGGACCTCCTAGGAGAAGCCAGGAGGCGCCTGAAGAGCGTGCACGTCAAATTAGAGATCGAGACGACACCGCATTCTGTTACCTCTGGTAATAGGGGATTTGGTTCTAAAGAACTGAAGCACACCTTAGTTTGATAATGTGCTCTCATACTGCGAAATTTTCAACTATTTTTTGTAGAGGCTAGTTTTTTCAATTAGCGATGAATAGGCCAATAGTGTCCTGAAAATATTAGTAGACGAAATGTTTGGATTTGTTGAAAATAATTTTATGATAAATTTCTCTAAGTTATTGAACATGCCATCTGAAAATTCCTGGACACAACACCGTCTAAATAATCGGAATAATTTAGATAAATTTTCCAACATTTTATTTTTCCTAATCCTGAAAACTGACAACCCGTTAGAGCATGATATGCAGGTAATTTTTTTGCAAGTTTTTCTTGTAGGTTGATGTCATGAACGGCCACATATCGCACCGAATTTCCTCTTCCACATTTTACCCCAAATTCTCTAGAAATATATATTTTTAATATGTACCAGAAGTACAAGTACATCAGTGTCATTGGAGTCCACGATGCATGTCAAATAATACATACAATGTTTAGCAGAGAGTATAATGCAACAAAATGCTAGTATCAGCTTCTTCGTGACTATAGAGGATAGTAATTTGTTGTCAATTGGTTAGCAATTTGTTTTCTTATCAAAAATATTGGTAAATCTCCCACTATAGTTGCGAACTTGAAATTCGTTTTATGAGATTGCTCGTTCAGATAAAAAGTTCGTTAACTGTTTTTTTTTTAACTAAAAACAGAGTGGATAAATAAATTCCACTGTTTTGTATGTAAAAAGGTAACTTATTATTAGATTAAATCGGTACATAATAAAACTTAATTAAATAATTTTTTATTAGATTGTATGAAAGCAAAGCTCGTACACGTAGAAGGAATTAAATAGGTTGCATAGGATCATGCAAAAAAAAAATACTGGAAGGCAATATTGAAGTCATTGTGTCTATTCGTCGAGCGCCATAGGATCTCCCTTTAGTGTGTGTGCCACTGCCATAAAAAAAAAGAAGATACAGAAACTGAAGATAAATAGATTTTGTTATTATAAAGATTTTTTTACTTTTTCAGTTTTCCTATTCTGAATAAAAGCTAGTCTTTTTATTAATAGCAGTTGCATTAAGTATATGATTTTTTTTTCTACTTCTATATTACCTCATTGACTTTATTCCATTAATAACAGCTATTATTATTATTAGTATTCTAACCCGTAATGGTGTAAAAGCACTTATTGTATTGTACAATAGGCGCAAGAGAGGAAGCTATGAAGAAAAATGAGATAAGAGAGTACTCGGGAAGCGAGAGATCTGACGGTCGCGGCTTGAAGAAAATTACTTTTTTACATTTAATTCTATTTTTCCATTACCATTTGAGAAAAAAGAAATGTATTCATGCACCTATGTATTCTCAATATTTAAGGCAATTATTTTGCAAGAATAAAAATTTTTGATTTGAGCCTTTATTTCGGAGAGAATGCGAGGTGAATACAAAAATGAGTATATTTCAATCAGATTTTGCCCAGGTTCGAAGAAAGATATTTCAATTTTTTGATTTATTTTGCCGTAAGGGCCAATGTAATCTGCATATTTCAAGCAATGATAAAAAATATAATTCGTACAAAAATGTAGATGAATTATATATGAAAACTTTCATAATTTAATATCCTACACGTTCATATAATAATCTCGATTTTTAGGTATACTGTCCTTTTGCCCGTTATGATTTTTTATTACCTTCGGATTTTGAAAATATAATAAAGCCTTCATTCTGTGAAAATTTCAGCTTGTAACCCCGAGGTGCCCACACAAGTCAAAATAAGTTGTAAGTAGCACTCTACTAGCGTGCTCGAGACCGCCTAGTGCGTGTGTTTTGATGATCGCGTTCCATTCTATTTCCAAAAATTGGTTAAAATCGAAGTAAATCGGCAACATTCGTGACTAGACTGAAACCCGCTGCCTGTGATTCTTCCTAAACCGTTTATTTGTGATTGCTGTGTGGTTGGCAGTGTGTTTGTTTTAGCCGTACTGGAATATGAATATGGGGGATGAAAGCTAATTGTATTAGTAGAAAAATATGCCGAGTTATATCTCATAAAAACTATGCCAATCAGTAAAGAAAAGACAATAGTTGGTTTAAAATAAGCAATGAAATGGCGCTTTTCTTCCTCTTCAAATAGAAGAGCCAACAAAAAGATGCCTTCTATGGAATTAATTTTTTCTACGAGCGCGCGCAAAGTGTCTACTTTGCGCACGCTACTCAGTGCGCGAAGTAGTACTTTCCCGCACACTATGCGGGAGAATGTGCGGGAAAGTAAAATTCTCTAAAATCACCAGAGACAAGAAAATGTTCATATATTTTTAGAAAATTTACACTTTCGGACTTTTTATGCAATGTAAGAAACCATTTTAAGTCATAATTATACTCTTTTCCCTAAAGGTTTCCGTAACTCGCGATATTGTAACTTAAACCAAAAGCCATATATTTTGAAATCCTCGGTATAGTAGTAAAACATTATGTCAAGCAACAATACTTATAATTGTCAGATTGACAGATTTTAAACAAATCTAGGTGTAAAACGAAGTATCCCAAAAAAAACATGATCCACAGCGTTGCGGCGTCGTCGCTAGAAAGCCCTCAAAGCTTCCGTAATTCGCGATATTACAAATTAAACCAAAAACCATATATTTTTAAGTCATGTCAGGTCAACAATAATAGTCATGTAAAGCAACAGTAGGTATAATTGTTATTATTATTGGTTGCTCGTTTGGACCGCGCTCGTAGAAAAAATATTGTTCCTAACGCTTGCACAAAGTGACTTTTCCGCACTCGACTGATTGACCGAACTCCGCTTCGCGTCGTTCGGTCAGCATCAGTCGCGTGCGGAAAAGTAGCACTTTGCGCACTTGTTAGGAAAATAACTATTCTGGATTCAGCAACTTTAGAGTGTGTGCGGGCTTGCGTATCAACGGACCGCTATGTGACGGGGCTCGATCGGCTAATGCGAATGATTTCGTAAAGACCGCGATCAGGTCAGCCCAGAACGGAGCGCGATGCGACGAGACCGCGACCGCCTAAAGGCTGATTTTCATATATAGGACTGTGCACCGACTGTGCGCCTACCGTACACCTACCTGTCGTTTTCACTGTAAATCGAAAAATTGTATGTTCCATATAAAACGCACTGCAGCCCTTATTTACATTTTCACATATAGGACTGTGCTACGACCGTGTTGCGGTCGTCCAGTCCTATTGTGAAAATGTAGAAAGCCCGCGACAGCCGCAGCATGGTAGGCGCACAGTTGGTGCACAGTCCTATATATGAAAATCAGCCTTAATGCGTTCTCTCCTTTATGGAGAGAAAGCATTAGGCGGTCGCGGTCCCATCGCATCGCGGGCCGTGCTAGTCTCGATTGCGCTCAGTGAAGTTCTTTCCCACGTTTTATAAATACATTCATTCGCACATGGTGTTCACGGGCTGTGCTGCTTCGCAGCGCGTTCTCCAGCGATCTCTTTCAAAGAATCTCGAGAGATTGCGATGAGACCGCGAACAGCTCGAGATCGCCTAGTGCGAATGTTTTTGACGATCGCGTTCCATTCTATTTTCATAATTCCTTTAAAATCGAAGTAAATAGGCAACATTAGTGACTAGACTGAAACCCGCTGCCTGTGATTTTTCCTAAACCGTTTATTTGTGATCGCTGTGTGGTTCGCAGTGTGTTTGTTTCAGCAGTACTGGTATATGAATATAGAAGATGAGAAGTATTAGTAGAAAAATGTGTCGAGTTATATGATGATGCTCATAAAACTATGCCAACCAGCAAAGAAAAGCCAATTGTAGCGAAAGCTAGCGATATATTACTTAATTAATTATGTATGGCGTTGGGCGCCAATTTGTAATGAAATACTAGTTGTTCATAACCATAAGAAATTTTTTCTAGTCAATGATGTTCGTTTTGAGACTCGTTTTCATTTGTTCAGGGGTAGGTCGTCTCTTTTATTAGCCGTAATTTTTTGTATGCGTCAGAGTTCCTAGAGACAAAGCGAACTGAATATGAATACTTAAATATAAATAAATATAAAGATAAAAATATCAGAAATTTGCCCTTACAATTCGCCATGTCTCACAGACCTCTATCCTGCGATAAATTAAAGAAGTAAATTAAAGACAAGTTATATATTAACTATACAATTAAATTACAAATATGATTGATGGAATCATTTGAAATGGAGTTTATCTATATAATTAAGTTACAAATATAATTGATGAAATTATTTGAAATGAAGTTTATCTGCTGAATAAATTGACTTAGTATTGAAAATTAAAATTAATTTGAAAGATTTAAAAGATTAATTGTGAAAGATTAAAAAATACAATAATTGGTCTTTACAAGATGTTTATCTTCTGACTGACTAATACTTAGCTTCGTCAATTATTCTGTAACTATGCGATCGTATTGGTACCTTCACTGGAACCCTTTCTGCCTGTTCCAAAGTAGTATCTGTTGCGTTCATCGAGGACTTATTTGGTTCACAAGTATTGGTTCAATCCGATTTGTTTGGTACAGCAATGTGTTTTCTTCAAACAGTCGTGATCAGTCGTACAGATTTATAACATGAAAGGAGAAATAAAGTAATCTTAGACCAATGTATATTGCTAATTAAATAATGTTCAAGGAAATATCATGTGAACATCAGTGACAATGTAACATATGATTCACTGGTAAAAGCAGATATAATCAGAATCTTAAATTACAGTGTTAAGTTGAGCAGACAACAAGCAAAAATTATAAATAACTACTGTTACTCAAGATATCCTTTTCTTTACTTTAAAACTTAAAATTCATAAGAAAATGATGATTGAAATACAGAATTCGAAAGAAAATAATGGAATGACGTTCCAATTCAGTGACTCGGTAAATTTAAATAAAAGGAAACTTTAAATTTGATAATAAACAGAGAAATCGGAAATAAAATTTCGTACACTTATTTTTTCCCAATGTGATGTTGGCTTTTGTATACCTAGATCACCTGGAAATACACTTCACTTTTTGACAAATTGTTATCGGTGTCATCAGATTTGAAAATTATATTATTTCATTTTATCAAAGTTTGTGAACATGAATCAACTCGAGATGGCGAGATTAATTGCTTTATTCAAAGAAGGTGTTTCTCTACGAAGAATAGCTGAGCAAGTTGGGAAACCTAGAAGCACTATACAAAGCCTCATAACTAAATGGATCATTGGATACAAGGGCTGGAAGTGGCAGAAAAAAAAAATCAAACGAATATCAAGATATTGATTTAATAGATTATTTGCGAAACATTCAATTTTAGACAGCAGTAGAAGCACATAACTAAACTAATTTTCGTGGGACAGTAAGAACGGTAAAAAATCGTATAAAGAAAAATTCGGAACTGAGAAACAGGGTAGCTTCTAAAACGCCATTTTTGACCGATATGAAAAAGGGCAAAGAATAGGGTTTGCGATGGAATATTTACCGCAAAGTATGGACTTTTGGACTAAGGTAGTATTTACCGATAAGAAAATTTTTCAGTCTTACTATAGCGGGCAGATTAGAGTATACAGGCCGCCAAATACACGGTATGAAGAAGAAAGATATACTCAACATGTTAAATCCAATTGAAAACAAGACAAGATTTTCTGTTAATGTATGAGGGTATATGACTTCCAGAGAGCTAGGAATATGTCACCATATTTGAGGAAGATTTAACACTCAAATTTATATACACATTCTTCAAATTATTATGTTGCCATCAGTAAACAATATATGTCATCAAGAATTATACCAGCATTATAACTGCCTCGTCCATACAGCAAGGAGAGTTTTGGACTGGATACGGGAAAATAACATTTCATTGCTACATTGGACCTCAAGAAGAGCTGATATAAATCCAATTGAAAACGTTTGGGGATATATCGTGAAAGAAATCAACAAAAAGAATGATTTCCATCCAGAAAACAGTCATGATTTGTGGAATAAAATTGAAGAAACCTGGAATAATTAAAATGTTCGTCACGCTCAAATGCTGGTGGCATCAATACTTAGACGTTTAAACCTATTGGTGGAAAAAATGGATTCGTTTTAAAATACTAAACCAATGTATTTTTTATTATTTGAATAATATGTTTTATAATTAGTTTTGAAGTCGTATTTTATTGTATATCATTATCCTGTTTTTCTTTGAAAATTTTCTTCTACCACTTCCAGCTCTTCTATCCAATGATCCTGTATTTTCACTTAGATTTGAGGTCTTGTATAGTGCTTTTTAGTTTTTCAACTCTCTTAACTACCATTTGTATAGGAATACTTTCTTCGAATAAATAATTTTATATTATAACCTTTTTTCTGTTATTGCTGAAGTAAGAAACGCAAGGTATAAAAAGTGAGATAAAGGTAAAAAGCCCAGTTTACCAAAATATTCAAAAATGCCATAAAATGTTAACCTGAGTGTACGAAATTTTATTCCCGTCACTGTACAACATCTAACAATGAGTCTTATGACTCAAAATAAGTAAGTACTATGACTTTACTTAGGCCCTTGCTTCATAAACGAAAACTGAGAGCAATTGCACCTCAATTCAATTAAAGATAAAGATAATATAATCCTATCTCGCATCGAGATAGAAATTAAGATAAAAGATAAAAACCAGATAAATTTACATATGTGAGATTAACCTCTCATAAATGCAAAATAGTGTCGGTACATCAGGATTGAGACAGGACAGGGCAAGTGCTAATAATTATAAGCTTGATGCAACAAATTAATTGAAAATTTAATTAAATGAGCCTGAAAATGAGTTCTGAGGGAAAATTCGGAAAAACTCTACTCAAAAATTCAATTTACTACCTTTGCAGGAATACATAGAATTTACTCCGAGAATTAACCCAATTAATACTGTTCAATTTGAATGAAAATACGTAAAAATTGTGCGTGACCACTGAACGATAAAATAATTACGTTCTCTTTAAATTTGGACTAAGCCTCTTTCAAATTACTTGAATTTGATTAATGAGAGACGCAAATATTCACCAACAAATCGGTATTATTACCCAAAAAGGTCACGACAATAATTTAAAAAATATTGAAGATGTAAGCTAATTAAAAGTGGAATATAACAATGCTAAATTCTTGCTTTAGTCAAATATGACTAAACGAATCATAAACAAATATTAATTATGTATTTAAAAATGAAAGAATTAGTTAAATATATTGCAAGATGAAATAAATATTTCAAGATTAGAAACCAGCACTTACCCGTCAACGTCTCAACAGAAGATAAAATATCTCATATTCAAAATTCAAGACGTTGGTTGGACAGATTATGCTTGCCGATGTTTTATTGGCTAAGTTATAACATGTGATCAACACTATAAATCACGTTAAATACCCAATATTAAATATAGTAATCTATAGCAAAATAAATTCACGAATTATAGGTACAAAATAGCGTACTAGTGCTTCTAAAATCGTTATTCTCACGAAATAAACCCATTTGTGAATAGATGTCACTGGCGACTTAAATATTAACTATCGAGAACCATTTGCAACTGAACCGAAATTTTAGTGCAGCGGAATAAGCATACATTCCGTTATTCCGGCTTTAAATATGCAATGAAATGGCGCTTTTCTTCCTATTCAAATAGAAGAGCTAACAAAAAGATGCCTTATATGGAACTCATTTTCTTGGTTTCAGCAACTTTAGAGTGTGTGCAAGCTTGCGTATCAAATGCGATTAATTTTCGATAGCCTCATCCCCGACCCCGAGCTGACTGGGATGCGACGGGAGCGCGATCGCCTAATGCGAATGATTTTGTAAAGACCGCTATCAGCTCAGCCCAGAACAGAGCGCGATGCAACAAGACCGCGACCGCCTAATGTGTTCTCTCCTTAAGAGTGCAGTTTTACAAGGCGAATTTGTTCGGAGAACCCAAATGTCCTGACCAGATGAGGTACTTGGATTCATGCGGCAATACTTTATCCAGATAATTTCCAAAAATTGAGAGACTTAATTTCATAAATGTCTGATGATTCACAGTGCATCCAACATTGTAAAGATATATTTTTAAATGTTAACGTGGAACAACAGTTAATGTATATTAAGTGTAACTGTATTTCTAGCAGACAGTATTTTGCAGCTAGAAGAATCGTGTACAAATCTACCAGAGTCGATGAATATAATCGAAACATGTGTACAAAATTGCAAACAAATACGAGGTGAGGGAGGAAAAAGAGTTGTATTCAAAATTAGAAAGTTTAATAGAAAAACACAGGTTTTAAGGCAGGTCGTTAACATAAAGTCAAGGAAAACTGTAAATCAATTGGCTACTGAATCTGCCTTAATTCCAAAATTTTAATTTTGCCGTATAACCAGTAGATGTGAAGAGATTGTTTTCTTTGTACAAACATGACCTTAGTGATAGACGCCACAATTTTTTAGTTATAATCTTTTTTTATGGCAGTGGCACACACACTAAAGGGAGATCCTATGGCGCTCGACGAGCGATGTGTGTGCGAAGATGTTTATTGACACGGTTCTTGAATAGTTATAGGTTGTAATTAGGAAGAAACAGATGTCCTGAGAGTGAGTTCCACAGTGATGCAGTGTGCCAGACAAAGGAGTTCTTGTAAAGCTATGTTCTAGGTGTTTCCAGTTGTATGATGAACTGGTGCGTTCTTGCCGTCTGTCGTGACTGTCTGACAGGCGTTGTCAGGGATGAGCGGGCCAAATCCTGGGAACATCTGCCGTGAAAGTATCTGTAAAATAGGGACATCTCGGCCACATGCCTACGGTGTTCCAGACTATCCAGATTCCGGGTCAACTCCGGGTCGCCGATGAGACGCACAGCTCTCTTTTAAATAGAATCCAGCAGCTTTAAGGCTGATTTTCACATATCGATCGTGCATCGACTGTGCAGGTGCACCTACCGTGTCGTTTTTACTGTACATCAAAAATTGTATGTTCAATATGAAACGCACTTAAGCCCATATGTTATGTCATACTCATGTAAGGTCATCCACGATCGCGCAATTCGAGGAAGAAGATCCTTTTTCACCATAGTCGCCCTAACAGCAGAGCGGTCGGTCACCACTTTAAAATGAAGGGCAATTTAATCCTACCTTAGGCCCGTGATCTACATACGTAGTCCAGCTAATTTTAACGATCTGCTGCGAGCGCCTTTTTTTGTGTCGCCAACGGTCTCAGTAGCTGCCTATTATGCATCGATGAACAGTATTTAGTCACAATTATCAGGTCCATTAACCTGGCCCCCCCGCATTGCTAGCACAACCTAGCACAATTTGTTTTAGAGCTAGCACACTCATAGTAATAAGGATATCCTCTAATTTATGCGGGGGGGGGGGGCTAGGTTAACGCTACCCCCCCCCCCCCCGCACCTTTTTTAATTGTAATACTGGCCAGCACAGCTTCATTGGAGCTAGCACAGTCTAGCACAACTAGAAAAAATGCTAGCACAACTACATATTTGAAAATAATAGACCACAAATGCGGGGGCGTTTGGGTTTTTTTGAGGGTTGATAAAGATAATTGTTATGCACAGCAAGCTTAGACCTAGCACATGCTAGCACAACCATTTTGAGAGCTAGCACACCCCCACAGTTGAATATATAGGGGTTGGGGTGAATTTTTTCCCCTCAGCTAACATTTTCCGTCAAATTTGCTAGCACAGCAAGCTTAGACCTAGCACAGACTAGCACAAACATTGTAAGAGCTAGCACACCCCTACAGTTGAATATATAGGGGATGGGGTGAATTTTTGCAGGTCGCCTTTCAGCTAATATTTTTCCGTCAAATTGCTAGCACAGCCAGCTTAGACCTAGCACAGGCTAGCACAAACATTTTGAGAGCTAGCACACCCCTACAGTTGAATATATAGGGGATAGGGTGAATTTTTGCTGGCTGCCCCTCAGCTAATATTTTTCCAGCAAATTGTTAGCTTTTTCAAAAGCAAATACAGGGTGGTAAAAAATATATATATATTTTTTAAATTTCTCCGCTATTTATTCCAAATTAGGAGGTGTATCATCAACTTCAATACATTTTCTCCAAAAATTTCATAATTTTTGAGATATTCGTGAGAAAGTTCGAAAAACGACGTTTTTTGAAGAAAAATTACATTCTTTTTTTAATTACGACGACTCAAGTATAGGTTAAACGCCATCAAAATACATATTTTTGGTTACAAGTATTTTTGTCGTATCCCTTGTAGCTTTCGAGTTATGATTTTGCTCGCTTTGGGGCCGCTATCTCAAAAGCTAAGAATATTGTTCTTTTTTTTCGTAAAGAACTTTGTTGTTCGTCTTTGTGTTCTCTATCTAAAATCAAAATTTGAAGTCGGAAGAAAATAATGGAAAAAAGCCGGTAGGTTTCGGCTCCTACTGGTCAAAATAAAGGTGAAGTCGATATGAAAGTACGGTTTTGTCCGTTTTGCCGATATTCGAATATTTAATACCGGAACCTACCGGTTAAAAACCGCGCGATTTAGGTTCCATTCAGGGGTTATAATTTAGGGGCCAAATGGAAAATATTGATATTTTTTAAATTTCGATATGGATTAATTAAGGTTTCTCTAGACTCCTACCACGAAACATAATCAGCGGTAGGTTCCTGACGAGGTTGAATTCGAACTCAGGACCGTCCCTAACAATCTAACCCAAATTTCAACCCTCCCGGCCTAACGATAGCAAAAATAACTATTTAGGAGCCCCTATAGGACACTTAGAGACTTGATTTTTTTTGGGTGGTTCCGGCCGTTCCCCTTTGTTCCTGTCCGATTACGGACCCGCTAGTTCAAAATTTACAACAAAAACCGGTGAGAGCCGGATTTCCGGTAGGTTCCAAATTCGAAAAAACCGTCCCCTAAATATAAAAATACGACCGGAAACGTTTTTCTTCGAATCAATATTTAGGGGTCGAAAACGACGGCTTTCCATTTTTGAAAAGTTTGGACATCCGTAAGTATGAGCCGCGGATCGAAAATCGCAGATATTGCTTTTTAAGTCTCGCCCGTGAGGTGAATAATTTTAGGTCCGTTAACTTGCCCCCTCCCCCCCCCCC
>JAEQML010055824.1:0-35289 GCA_016904865.1 Pissodes strobi
ATTGAGCATATGGACTAAAATAGCTGACTGACATTAAGGAAGTTTAACTAAAAAGTTTGGTACCGTAGAGGCTCAAAAAGTTTTTTTCTTGATTTTGGGCATGCCTTGGGTTAGTTTTAGTTAGTTTCGCCCCCGTAGCGAGCAGAGGGTCATGCCATGGTGGACCTAACATGAAATGAAATATTACTGTTCACCTAGGCTACTTTAGTATTTCTTCCTCAATTTATTACAGTGTAACGATATCCATATTTTGATCTGTGTCATGATAGGTCGAGAAAAAGATTTAAAATTTTCCGAAATTTTGAAATTTTTCACATTTATATGCTTCTACTGTACTTTTATATAAAAAGCTGCTAATATTTTCATGTAGTCATAGAGGCAAGGTATTGTATACAAATTACTTGTTGCACAGTAAGCCAGTCTTGCAATCATATCCAATTTAAGGCTACATTTGTCTCCGTTAGTATCGTGTAAACAATAATGTGTCAAATAAAGAAAGAAAACAGTTTCTACCCTTTCAATCTTAAATGAATTCGGTATTTGTGCCATCCCTCACTTTTAATTGTTTTGGTGCCAGGCCGCCAGCGAGAAGAAGAAATTAGGTTTATTAGTGCTATGCAACCACTCAACGAAACACAACGGTCCAGTCACCGCTCTGTGTAGTGCAGTTCCAACTTTCTCTCGAGCAACAGCGAAATTGCTGCTTTCCTTTTTCGTGCCAAAAGGTCACACCCTTTTAGGCCATTTTCTCCGTTTGTATGCACAGATATTAGAGAATATTTAGTGCACCTCAGCTATCTTTGTCCAAGATTGAACAGAGACCTCTTTTGGGCGTTTTTACGCAATCCCTTAAAGCCAGAAACGACGTGGCGCAATACCTCCTTAGGAGGTATTGCGTGGCGTCATTGGACAAAGACCTCTTTTGGGCGTTTTTACGCAATCCCTTAAATCCAGAAACGACGTGGCGTCTTGGCTTCCCTGTAGTTGAAGAAAACCAGTAAAATGGCGGTACCAAAGTGGTAGCTCAAATTGTGCCTGTACTATTACAATTAAGGATTTGAAGTCAGATCCCTGGGTACGATAATAGGAGAGAAAATAGGATATCAAGGTATTTTATAAAGTGAAAGGAAAGTTGGAATTTTAAAGACAAACTTTTCATTTTGAAATTAACAAATCAAGACTTGATTTGTAGCTACTTAGTAATAAGTAACTTGTATTTCTAGATTTATGAGAGTGAATGAGTGAATGCAAGATAGTATAGTATTTAGAAATTGTACATATTTTTTAAATCAATTGCAAATGCATAATTGCATTATTAAAGTACGTTAACATGCCTACCTGGTTTCAATTTATATAATCTATGCGTAAAACCCCCACCACCCTATTTTAATACAGTCCACTAATTTTAATGTAGTTAATTGATACCCGCACCTTTGAGTAGGTGTAAGTAGTAGGTGTAAAGCACGGGTTCTGGCTCAGAAAATGATCACTAAAATGATCACTAGTGATCCTTAGTCCTCCTATGACACCGCTAGTCCCCCACCTAACTTCAAAACTAGATGATAGTATAGTGCATCCTCAAATACCCACTTATCCTTTCGCGATGTAAAGACAGTGACATATGGTACATCAAAAAAGAAACTTAGTGCCCATTTAAGATCAAACATTCATAAAAGTGAAGTAATTAATAAAAACAGTGCAAATGTGAAAGTTATAACATCCGCCTTTAAAGACAGGATTATATCGTATGTGTTGCTTCCCTCGAGAAAGTTTGTAGACATTGAAGACCTTTTTACTGAAATTAAGTAAAAGTTTATTCACCTAACATCTGAACAAGTAATAAAATATGGATCCGTTAAGATTAATGTGGAATTATTTGGACAATTCCTATTACAATCTGAGGAAACAATTGAAACCAAATCATTTAATACTAAGAATGGGATTATTACAACAGATCTGTGATATATATGATGATTTTTTAACTATAATCACGGAAAAAGTGTCAACATTTGCGCAAAATAGTTCAGGTTAGGCTCTAGAAAATTTTTTATATTTGGAAGTCAATGTTAATAAATATAATCCAATGCGAGCATCCTCATATATTCCTTTACCAAAAGAGATTGCAAATAAGAAAGCCATAATTAATGTGAAGAATGCTTTGTTGCCTACCAACAAAAATGTGGATAGAATAAATTCATACCCAAATTTCTTCGAACATCTAAATTTTTTAAGGAATAGATTACCCAGTGAAATTAAAGGATATAGAACAGTTTGAAGTGCTAAATCAAATATAGGTGAATGTTTACGGATTAGAAACTGTTTATGAAGATAATAAATTAAAATATGATGTAGTGGGTCCGCTGCATAATATTACTAGAAAACTTCCAACACGTAAACTTGCTTATAGTTAGTGATGGTAAGAACAATCATTACTGTTGGATGAAGGATATGTCTAAATTAGTATCATCTCAAATTAATAGGACGGCTTATAAAAATATTTCTGCGATTGATGTTTAATTTATTTTACTTCTAAGGATAAATTAGATATTCACCAATCGAATGACTGTAATCATTTGTTTAAAAAAATTCCAACCAATGAAATAAAAATTAATAAACATGTTCAAAATGTTCCAGAAAATATTTTTCAATTTAACAATTTCCAAAGACAGTTAAAGGTTTCATTTGTAATATATGCGGGTTTTGAATGTTTCTTAAAACCTTTACATTATGAAGAACCAGTAAATGATATGGATTCTTATACCAAAAATACTTTCAAACATGAACCATATGCTTTTGCTTATTTCATTAAATGTTCATTATGATGATTCGTTGTCAGTAGTAGGTCACTATTTTGGTCTTGATGCAGCTGATGAATTTTGTAAACGAATTGAAGATCATGTTCATCAAATTTATAATAATCATTTGAAACATTTGATTCTAATGCTTCCTTTAACTAATGAGGAAAAATTAGATTTCAAGAATTCTACTAGTTGTCATATTTGTAACGAACAATTTAAACCTGGGGATGAAAAAGTAAGGGATCATGACCATTTAACAGGAAAATTTCGAGGTGCAGCGCACAGTATATGTAACAAACTTTCAAATTCCATATTTTATTTCTCTATTCTTTCATAATCGAACCGGTTACGATTCCCACCTGTTGTTGCGAAGCAAGTAAAATAGATGATTTAGTACAAACTAAAGAAAAATATATCTTATTTTCAAAATCAATTTTGGTTGATAAAAAAGAACTGGCGGATAAAAAAATAAAAAATATTTTGATGAAAGTTAGATGTTTAGACTCTTTTCGCTTTGCTGGTACTTCATTAGAAAAACTTAGTGAGAGTTTAGAACCTAATCAATGTGTAGAAATTAATAAATGTTTTAAAGATCCAGCTAAATCAAAAGAAATTAATAAATTGTTTTGAACAGCATCATGAATCTCTGTATTCAGATGATCATCATAAAGTAGTGGTGACGGAATTGGAGTAATGAGTTAATCTATCGAGTCATGGGTAACACCATCCTTAATCTCGGTAATGAGATAATCTTCGCAACTGGATGATTGCATTAACATGTCCATATAATGTTTGATTGGTAACAGCTTTCTGAATTTCTTTATCGAGATAATCTTCATAATGTGATGGTTGCACTGCTGAGATGGCATCATAATATATTGGATGCTGAGTTATCCTCTTCACATTCCCATTTGGTGAAATACGCACTTCATCTATTATTTTAATTCGAGGACCCCTTAAATTTCTTAAAATTTCAACTGCGGGCGGTATTCCGTCCACATTTTTATATCTGTACTTCTAAAATGTAAACTGAAGATACACACCAAATGAGATGTATATATGCAAGATTCAAGTGGAAAAAAGGGTGAAAAATTCAAAAAGTTGTAAGTATATTGATAATATTGTTCTCTCTCTTTTTTATATAATGCAAACTTTCAAATTTGCATTATTTTATTCCAAATAAAATTATTTTGTTAATTGATTCGATTTGCATATGAATTCGACAAGGATAATCATTATTAAAGTTTTAAAGGTTAAATTAGGAATAAAAATTGTACAATTTTCTTAAAAATTTATTTGAATACTTAATTATTGGTAGTGAACTGAGATAATGTCTTATTACATAAAGAACAATTACTTTGTGAAGATGGAAGACCATCTATTTCAGTGCGACAATCAGGTCTGTTGTAATGAATAAAACACGGTAATATTATTTGCAGGTTTAAGTTGGTTTTATATGCGTTTGGTAATTTTCCCCAAATATTTAAAAGTTCGAAAGGGTTTGCATTTTTGATCAAATAATTCAATGGAATCATTTTCAGTTCTTCTGAGGTAAATTCTATTAATTGTTTCTCTCTATTTACATCAGATAAAAGGATATCAACACCTGGGCAACAATTATTTTTTTTTATAATTATGGATCCTAACTGGCGTAGTCTGCGATTTTCGTTGGTAACTCTGGTTTTGTACTCAATAGGTGGAGGGTTTGTTAATGGTAGATTTTGTTGTTTAGCTTCTAATTTTTGAAATATTTTTTTTTCCTCTTCTCAGATTCACAAAATCCCTCATCCCAAGAGAAATCAACTAGTACTGACATCTGAGGGTGGCGTTAGCACGGCAGCGTGTTCTAATGGTTCACAGAACCTCTCATCCCAAGGCAGATCGACGTGTACTGACATATTGAATGATTGAAATTTGTGGCGTTCCTGGTGGGAGGAAATTACAATTTGAAATTAGGTGGGGGACTAGCGGTGTAGTAGGCGGACTAGGGATCATTAGTAACCATTTTTTGAGCCAAAACCTGTGCTTTATACCTACTCCTTTGTGGTCAGAATAAATTAAAAATTAATTTGTTTGTATCGACCATACTTAATTAACATTTTAATTATTAAATATATTTTATAGATTGATTGCTTTACGACAACTAATGAGTTCAGAAGTTCTGCTGGGCACACTTCCAGTTGACGCTTACATTGTCACGTCTAGTGATGAGCATCAGGTGAGTCTTCTATTGATTCTGATAGAAATAGCCAAGCTTAAAAGGTTTTCTTTTGTCATTACCCATTTTATGAATGATTCCAATTTCAGAGTGTAGAGGTAGACGAGTACGACCGACGACGTGAATACATTTCAGGCTTTAGTGGAGGATACGGAGATGCGATCATCACAATGGACAAGGCAGTTTTGTGGACGGACGGACGATATCACTTACAGGCCGACGAACAGATCGATTGCAACTGGTTGCTCCTGCGAGAAGGACATAAAAACATTCCTACGAGGTAAAATTTTCAATTCAGCTACATCCGAAGTTTATTTTATAGTAAGTAGTGAATAAACGAGAGTGAGTCCTCACGGAGGAGGCAATTTATCACCTCCGTGAGGGCTCTCTCTCGTTGGGATTTGAGGAGTCCCTCTTGTAAGGAAATAAGTTTGTGCCATCCTGTAAAATGTTAGTTCTACTATGAAGATACACATAAGTCTGGGTGTTGATTCACTCTGTAATGTAACCTTGTTCAATTACGCCTCGGTATAACCTTGATGTCGACACCCGAGGACGTTCTCCCACCATGAAACAAGGTGTTGCCTTTGGTATAACCTTGATACATTTTGTACGTAACCTTAAGCTTTTATTCCTCACTTAAACAGTTACTATAAAACTAGCAGCTTAGGGTTCAAAACTTTAATTCAAAATTTGTACAAGTAGATAGATAATGGTGAATACAAGAAAACGAAAAAGAAATCGTGGTTCCAAAAAGTAAGTGGTGAAAAAATTAAAGTAAATATCAAAAATCCGAGAGACGAACAGTTTGTAGAAATTTGTGTTCCTATGTCTGGCAATCATTCAGTGAAGAAAGAAGTTTTGACATTAGCAAAACAAAATGGATGATATTAGGGATGATGTATACATCCAGAGAGTTTTGGACTTTCTAAATGTTAGAGATTTTCGTTCAATAGACATCGAAAAATTTCAATTTATAGGTGACCATGATGTCAACAATTTTATGCAAATCGAAGCAGAACCATCCAATCCAAAAGAAATGGAAACGGATGCAGAAGATGAATATGCAGATGGAAATGTGGTGTTCCTTGAAAACTATAATGAGGTTGGTTTTTTCGACCGAGTGTTTTGCATAACACAGAGTTATGCTGTTGTAACAACATTTCTGGATAGAGAAGATCATTTATTGTGTTATTTTTGTTTTTCACTTCATCTCAGTTTTTTTTTTCAAAATTCTACTATTCATAAACATGTTAATACCCACTATAAGAGGAAAATGGAATTATCAATTAATGATTTGAAATGTATAATTTGTTCCAGATCATTTTATCAGATAATCATACCAAACGCTTGTGTATATTGTAATATTACTGATGGAGTTTTTGATATTGATGCAAACACTCATATTCCTATAGTACCGTATTAGATAAGCTTATTTTAATCGTTTTCTTGTATTTACTATAAAAAATAACCTATACAAATTTTGAATTCCATCTAACTATTATTAAAATGACATAGTAGTTATTTGAAAACCAACAATAAAATTTGGCAAAATAATTTAAATATTTTTATTTATCCTATTGTAATGTTCCTAATGAATTTTTTGATAATGATGCAAACACTCATATTCCTATGGTATCGTATTAGATAAGCTTATTTTAATCGTTTTCTTGCATTAACTATAAAAAAATAACCTATACAAATTTTGAATTCCGTTTAACTATTATTAAAATGGCATAGTAGTTATTTGAAAAGCAAAATAATTTAAACATCTTTTATTTATCCTATTGTAATGTTACTAATGAAGTTTTTGATATTGATGCAAACACTCATATTCCTATAGTACCGTATTTATTTATTTATTTACGGACAAAATCCATTTTACAAAAAACATATAAATTGATAGAATGTAATGTAACAATAACACTAGAAACCTAATCAACAGCAATAAAAATAATCATATGTCATTTAAATACATCACTAAATTACCCAAAACCAGTAGGAATTAAAAAAAAATAAAGTAAAATAAAGCATCAAAATTAAATCAACAACAAAAGAGTAGTCCTCTCAAACCCATCAAAACCAAGTAAGTACATAATATCTACAAGCCTGCCAAGTCTAAGTGTTTTAATTGAGTAGAGAATTGTTTGGGGCTACAGAAAAAGTCAAGAGATGTATGATTTGCAAGGGATAAGGATCTAGGAAAAAATGAGTATTTAGCATAGTTTGTTCTATGAAAGGTTACATGGAAAGACTGGCGACTTCGAGTATTAAATTGTGGAATATAGAGATTGTTTTGGCTTGTTAAATGGGGGCTGTCAACAACAGAATTAATGATTTTATAAAGAAGATGAACATCTCTCAGTGCTCTTCTAGTTGATAGTGGCATCAAATTCAATCTTTGGTGCAAGCCTTCATAATCTAATTCATTATTAAAGAATTTAAAGTTTATGTATTGCAAGAACCTTCTCTGCACTCTCTCAATTCTTGAAATATGAACATCGTAATGGGGATTCCAGACGGAAGAAGCATACTCTAGGTGACTTCTAACCAGACTGCAATAAAGGATTTTAAGAGTGCATGTTATGAAAATCTGCAGTATTTCTCTTAATAAAACCCAGCATCCGCAAAGCTCTATTAACAATGGATGTGATGTGGCCAGTATAGGAGAGTTCATAATCAAGAGTAATCCCAAGGTCTGAGATGGACTCAGACTGCAAAAGAGTGTTGCCCGAAATGGCATAGTCATAAGATGTTTTATTACGTTTTTTGGAAAATATCATAAGTTTGCACTTGTTTGCATTCAATTCCATGCCATTTAGGGCACACCACTCTACAAATTTATCCAAATCATGTTGAAGGCTCATACTGTCCTCCAGATTAGATACAACCTTAAATAGTTTAAGATCGTCTGCAAAAAGCAAAAACTGACTCTTTCCAAAGCACATGCAAACATTATTAAGGAAAATAATAAACAACAAAGGCCCAATGTGAGGGGCCCTGAGGGACTCCTGAAGTTACAGTAATCTCATGTGACAGAAAGTTATTAACCTTTACCAGCTGTGTACGATTGGTTAAATAACTCTGCTCCCAATTAAGTAGTGCACCGGACACACCAAGGGTTTTAAGTTTACTGAGTAGAATATTATGTGGCACTTTGTCGAAAGCTTTGCTAAAGTCTGTATATATAGCATGAACGTCCAAACCCAGCTACAAGGCCTGAACAATATTAGAAGAATAGTTTAGTAGATTTAGTTCAGTATTACGGCCTCGACAAAAGCCAAACTGCTCATTGATTATTAAAGGGGAAAACACAGAACTAAAATACTTAGTAATAAGTTTTTCAAATATTTTGGGAATTACACTAATAATACTGATAGGTCTGTAATTTCTAACATCGGAATTATCGCCTGATTTATGGATAGGAATAATAAAACTGGTTTTCCAGAAGTCAGGAAAGTAACCCTTATCTAGGGATTTATTAAATATAATTTGAATAGGTAATGCCAGGATAAAAGCACAATTCTTCAAAAATACGGGATGTATACCATCTGGGCCAGGCCCCTTTGAAATATTTAGTGCAGCTAGCTCAGAGTAGACATCCGATATAGTAATTGAATAATCACAGACATGTAGATTGTTTAGAGAAGGTTCCTCTGGGAAAACAGACTGATTCCCAGAGTATACAGAGCTAAAATACCTAGAAAACAGATCAGACACCCCAGGGCCCATTTCAGACTCATCATCATCCAAATGAAGTTTAGAAGGAATAGAAGATGAATCACGCCTGGAATTGATATATAGCTGCTGTATTATTTAATTTCCATTTTTTATGAGCCATTTTTTTTGAAATGTAAGATTAATCAGATCCTGACTAAACCATATAGGGAATGTTCTACTAGAAACCTTCTTGACAGGTACCAGTTCATTTATGACACCATAAACAATATCATAAAAAATGTTTACCATGTCCTGCATCTCCCTGTCACAGAAAAGGGCCTTCCACTGAATAGTTCCCAGATAGTCATTTATAAGTGAGAAATTGGCCGATTTAAAATCAAAATAAAAAGTATTAGCTTGGGGGCTGACAGAATTATGTGATGATTTAGATAATAAAATTGGGAAATTAAGAGGTGGATGGTGGTTGTCAATTTTAACAAGAGGATCACATGCTGTTACTTTAACAAATTTAAAAGCTAGAACTAAATCAAGAATTCTATTATTGGCATTAGGAATATGGTTTGACTGAAAAAGTCCATTAAATGCACAGAGGTCCGACATAGCTGCAATGGCCTGGACAGCTTGAGGAGTAACATATTCATCAGTGCAGGGAGTAGCCAAGGATCCAGCATCCTCCATCCTCCATTCAGCCTTTGGAAGGTTAAAATCCCCAGCAATGTACATATCTGTATCAGGATACATATCTCGGATGTGGTCGATACATTCACCAGCATATACATAATCCTGAGTAGGAGAATTGGGGGGAAGATAGACACACCCAAGAATGCATTCAGCCCTGTGATCTCCAAGAGAAACATACACTTGCTCTAGAACAGCATCCAGTGGGATTAAACGAGCTGGCAGTTTTTATGCACCGCAATTAGTGAGCCTCCCATGGTTTTTTTGCACTAGTTTCAATAGAACGATCTTTTCTGAAGATTCTGTAGTTATTCAGAACAAGTTGGCCATGCGAGATGTCTGTACTAAGATTAGTTTCAGTCAGCATAATCACATCATAGTCGTTAATGACCACATTGCATAGAAGAGTAGAAAACTTTGTTCGAAGCCCCTGTACATTTTGATAATATATATTTAGAAAGTTTTTGTGAGAATCCTGTCCGTTCCGTCTTAGTTTTCCTGAGTTGATACAATTTTGGGGACACCCCCACTATATGTAACTTTTAAAGAGGTCTCACCTTTAGATTTCCGCTCTTTAAGTTCAGCCCACACTTGTTTTTCAATTTGTTGCTGCTTGGTGGTTAGGTCGAAATTTATGTACACATTATGGCCTATAAGTCTCCTTCGGAGTCTTATTAAAGACTGTACATCACTAGAGGAATCAAAAGTAAGTCTTAAGGCACGAGCACCTTTGGCATTCCTGTTTCCAACTCTGGAAAAATTTACAACTGTAGGTGGTTTGTTAGTAATAATCTTGAGTAAGGAGTTTATATCAGTGACATCATCATTCTTCTCTGGAAGATTGAACACCATAACATTTTTGGTCCTATTCTGACGGTCCTGGAACTCAGACCACAGGTTGTCCACATTTTCAGGGATACATGAAGAGTTGACATTGCTCTCCAAACCTGATCGTTCTAAGGTAGTAACTTTCTTTTGAAAAGACTGGGTAGATTGGGAAATTAAGTACACTTTAGATTGAAGTTCTGTAAGGGTTTGCCTATCTTTCTGGAGGGCGCTTATGTCATTCCTAAGTAGTCTTATTTCCTCTTGTATCTGGTTGATGTGTCTGAGCATAACAGGAACTCCTTTGAATGCATCTCTACAATCGTCACAGAAATACATCATGACTCGTTTCTCTCTAAGTTCAGAAGCTGAGAGTTGATTGCACTCCTTGGAATGATGCCTAGTAGCCCTACAGCTATCACATGCAACAAATTCTGCATCTGGGGTTACATCTTTTTTACAGGATGAACACTTAGTACTGGACATCTTCCTAACTCCCAACCTCACCACAGTAATCCACTATTTTCACAGCAATCCCAAAACTCTTTAGTGGTTTAATTCCAAAAATCCACAGAAAAGGCTTGCAGCTAACAGAAACAGCCAAAATTTTTATTATTGAATGAAAAAAAGATATCAAATTTTAAAGAAAAGGAAAATTGTTAGGTATACTGCGTTTGTTTACAACGGTTGACATAACCTATTAGATAAGCCTATTTCAATCGTTTTCTTATATTAACTATAAAAAATAACCATCTATACAAATTTTGAATTCAATTTAACTAGTATTAAAATAATATAGTAGTTATTTAAAAAAACAACAATAAAATTTCGCAAAATAATTTAAATATTTTTTATTTATATATTAAAGACAAACTAACTCACAAAATTGAGTGTGAATGATCATATTTCTACATTAACATATTAGAGAAAGCTATTTGAATTTTTTTGCATTAACTATAAAAAACTAAGAAGTGTGTGATTTGCACAGGATCGGTATTACAAATATTTTTTATTTATCCATTAAAGACAACTAACTTTAGATTTAGAAAAAGATATTTCAGCGTATTGTTTAATATTACATGATAACGCTTTCACTTACAACCCACTCACTAAACTTCTTAAACAACTTTAATTTTCAAGTTCCCTTTAATATTACATTTAGATAAAATTTGTCACCCCTACCCTCTTGAAGCATTACATTTATTTAACATTTGAACAAAAATGTCTTAGTTGTATAAGATCATTTAAAGATATAGTTCATGAATGAAGTAATGATCTTACAATATGTTCAAGAGACATTTTCATTAAAAATTTAGAAGAACTGAAAAACGTATTGAATCATATTCCAATAAAACTTTGTGTTTAAGAAATTTGCGACTTTAAAAATATGAGATTAGTTTTGGATATTCAAGCGTTCAAAGATGAAAAGAATAAATTTCTACCTAAAGAATTAGCTGCCTATGATGGAGAAAAAATTAGTCATTATGTTTTCAAGCAACCATTTTCTTTGAATTCTCTTTCTCCTGAAGCGCACAAGCAAGCTGTATGGTTAACGAAAAATCACCACTGCATTAATTGGAATATCGGTTATATCCCACTACACCACTTTTCAACAATTGTAAAAAAAATGACTGAACAAGCGCAATTTGTTTGTGTTAAAGACAACGAAAAAGCAGATTACCTAATTGGATTAGATTATTTATTCATGTTAAATGTACAAAATAGTATTTTTACCTTTACAAAATAGTACTTACACAAGTCACATAAAAAAATATAAAATTCGATAGAACTCCTATTATTACTAACTAAACTAAGTGGATAAAATAAAAAAGACATAAGGTGTATAAAATTTGAAACAAACAACATATATAAGGTGTAAATTTTTTTTTAAATCAACACAAAAACTAAAGGTTAAAATGTACAAACTCCTGGAGTGAATAAAAAGAGTTTTGAACCAAAAGTAGTTTTATTTTGCGTTTGAAGGGTACATAGGGTAAACTTTGCACATCATAAGGTAATTTATTGGAAAGCTTAACACCTCAGTATCCTGGACCATTCTGACACCTCACGATTCGTTGGTACATGGGAATCAGCCTCTCCCTAGATCTAGTATTATGTCCGTGAACCCCTGCATGAGTCATATAGTCGCCTCTGTTTTTGTGAATATGCAGCAAATTCTCAAGGATGTATAAAGAAGGAATAGTAAGTATGCCCTGAGCTCTAAATGCTTCCCTACAACAGTCTTGGTAGTTGAGACCTTCCAAGATTCTGATGGCTTTCCTCTGCAGTTTAAATACTTGATCTGCTTGGGGTGTATGCCCCCATGCTAATATAACATAGCAAGAAATTGAATGAAAAAGACCAAAGTAAGCTATTTTAAGTGTGGACCTTGAGGAAGATCCTGATAGAGAGCGGAGGGCGAAAAGTGCGGAGTTCAATCTCTCAGCAACAGTCTGGATATGTACATTCCAACGCAGCACCTCGTCCATCCGTACCCCGAGAAATCCTACCCCCAAGTCCCCATTCACTCCTTCGATATTTCTGAGAGAGAACAGCATTTTATTTGTTTTTTCGTTGTTAAGGAGTAGCCTGTTTGCACAGAACCACTCTTCAACAATACTCTTAAGTCTGTCGAGCTCTGCTAAAGTATTTAATATGGAATTGGTCGACACAGCAACTGTGGTATCATCAGCAAACAGAGTGAACAATATTCTACGATCGATAAGGGGTAGGTCATTTATAAAAATGAGGAAAAGAATTGGGCCCAAGACGGAGCCTTGGGGTACGCCAATATCCAGTTCACCCTGCACAGAAGAGACCCCAGCAACCTTAACAACTTGGGTTCTATTCTCTAAATACGATTCTGTCAAGGAAATACTGGAATTTGAAAAATTGTATTTTTTGAGTTTTTTTTATAAGAATCTGATAGTTGACGCAATCAAATGCCTTACTTAAATCGCAGAATAAGGCCCCTGTAAATTCCATTTTGTTAAAAGAATCTGAAATATAAGACACAAGATCAAGAATTGCCATAGTGGTATTTCTCCCACCTCTAAAGCCAAATTGGCAGGGAGTAAATAGGTTATTTTGTTCAAAGAAGTAAATTAGTCGCTTTGCAAGGCACTTTTCCAGGATCTTTGAGATAATAGGCAGCAAAGAGATGGGCCTGTAGTTACCAGGTAGATTTGTGTCGCCTTTTTTAAAAATGGGAGTAACTTGGGCAATCTTTAAAATATCTGGGAATATATTTTCTCGAAAACAATGATTTATAAGCTTAGTCAAAGGAATGAGTATAATGTGCTTAATGGATTTTATAAGTTTAGAATAAAGTCCAAAGATATCTGTGCTGTTTTTATTTTTCAGTTGGCAGATAATGTCTCTGACCTCAGAAAAAGACACAGAGCCAAAATCTAAAGACTGTTTTACATTCAGGCCAGATAGGAGCTCGACAGGATCTCCTTGACAGGGAGGGATGGTACTACTTGTTTCATGTCCAATATTGCAGAAAAAGTCATTAAATTTATTTGGTGTTATGGTGCATTGATTATTTGAGTGTTGTTTTTTTATGTTTATTTGTGTTTGAGTTTATTACTTGCCAGATGGTTTTGGATGGATTATTAGAAGACTGTATGTAAGAATCATTAGCTTTTATTTTAGCGTCCCGTATGGCTTTTTTGTATTTCACTCTAAAGGTTTTGTACTCCTGTCGTGCTCCTGCATGGCCGTACTGTTCACTCCATTCCTTGAGAAACCCAAGGTGGTCTCTCATGGCCCTTAGAGACCCCTCAAACCAACTGATCTTTCTACCCTGGTCTGGCCTTACTGTATATGTTTTTCAGGGAAAGAGTTCTGGCTGGCAATTTGGAGAATTTCCAAGAATTTGACAAATTAACTGCTGATATCAGAGTTAGGATCGTTAACAAATTCCCAGTTAGATGAGCTAATCAAACCATAAAAATTTATTTGTTCCAGCCTGAGTGATTAGTCTGCAATTTTTTTTTCAACAACGGGGGCAACCCTATTGTAATCTACTAAAAAGCATAAGCTACTAAACAAATATCACTCCGTCGCAAGTTTGAACTTGAACTTGGAGATTGTTATATAAACATTAAAGGCAAACTATAAACAACGCGAGCAATCAACGGGAGCAACTTTGAACCTTATGCATGCAATGATCATCACTTTGTTTTATATAAATACGCTACCGAACCCTCAGTTCGGCAGACTTAGTCTCACCTCCAGCTCCCAAGGTTAGTCACTTGACGACTGCCTCCTGGGTTCTATCCGCTCCTAAAGTTAGTCATACGATTGCTTTAGGTTCCATTCCTTTCCTGCCCAACCTGGTACCGGTTAGTCACTGCTACTGCTAGGGCCAGGGGTTGCACAACCTCCATAGTAAAGTCTTGACAAGAAGTTTGTCAGAGTGTTTAGAAAGACAAGTGTCTAAATAGTCAGTTAAAAAGTTTAGTGAAATCTCTTAGTGCTCTTAAATAAAACCCAACCCTTAAGAAAAAACTATAAATTATAAGACAGTAAACAAAGACCTATGAACAGTACCTCAAATCGAGAAAGCGCACCGTAGTCATCGGGTATAATAGAATCTAATTATCTTCTGACCAATAATTGTTGTTAAAGTTTTATCGTTAATACATTGTTATTGTTATAAACTAAACGTACTTACTTTATCATCTCTTCTTACCCCCACGTAACGCGATCCCGGTCTACCTCAGTTACCCCCCGGTACGCTAAACAAGGCGTGTTCTCACGAGTAGAACATCCAGTGGTAGATTAAAGGAAGCATTGAGACCTCGTCATTGTACTAATCGCGACGAGGCTCTTCTCTGAGAAGTTATTCTTCAAATAAACGCGCTACCCCCTAAATTACTCGTGACACTATTACCAACAAATACCTCAATCTCCTGGCCCAGATGGTCAGAGATACTTACATCCATAACAGAAGCGACAAAATCTCCAGTGCAAAAGTTCACGAACATATTGTCAAGGCAAGAGCCACCCCTTGTGGGTTGAGTTATTGTTTGCTTAAAGCCAAAGGTTTGTAAGAGATCACAAAGTTGTAATGAATAGTTCTGTGTGGTACCAAAATGGACATTAAAATCCCCTGTTAAAATAATGCTCTTACTGGTGCCAAACCTACTTAGTAAAGCCTCCAACGCGTTGAGGAAAGTATTAAAATTGCTTCCAGGTGATCTGTAAATTGTTATTATATAAACATTAAAATTATTCAGACAAACAGCAGAACATTCAAAACACTTCTCAATACTAAAACTATTAACAAAATTTATGGTTGAAAAATTCAAATCTTTCCTTACATAAGTAGCAACTCCGCCTCCAGTAGTACTAACCCTAGAGAAGACACTCGCTAGCTCAAACTGATCCAACATCAGGCAGCCTGCTTCCACCTCAGTCATCCAATGCTCGGATACGCAGACAACGTTATGGGCCTTGTCAGCCAGGAATGCCTCCATTAAGTCGATTTGGTTTCTAAGGGACTGTATGTTGAGATGCAGAACCTTTAATTTCTTATTTGTTGATTCGACTGATCCATCAAGGTTTTCGACTTCACCATAGGTTGGCGTTGGATGTTTAGAAAATGGTTCACCACCGTTCCTGCAGGCCAAAGCTCAGTTGAAATATATTTTTCCCTGGTAGATATGGGGACAGCAAGCTTAAAGGAAATGTAGATGTTTTTCCTCAATGTGTTCATTTTTTCACACACACAGTTTTTATGTAGATTGTGAGTTTTCAGAAAGTCAATTATAGTTTGACTTTCAGTCTCGGGTGCAAGTCCAGAGATAAAGAGGAAAGCCATTTTTTCAGCTATTTTCAGAACTGATGGAGTCTCATTGGTACCCCTCAGAGGTTCTGCTCGCATATTTTAGTTGGGTTTACGCTTTTTCCGTTGATTACTGTCCATTCCTGATTTTCAACGATAACATCCGCGTTCCTTTCTTCACCGCCTTGAGTCAAGGTGGATTTTTTTTGTGCTAAAGCGACTACCCTAGATACTTGAGAGGACGTGATTCGGTCGTTATGGTCCTTGTTTAGTCCTTGTTGCCTGGAAGTTGATGACTTGGCTGTAACAGTGCTTAGAGATTCCACATTACTGTTTTTTTGGGAAAACTGTGGACTCATTTACTATTGGGATTGGGACTGACTCCTGCACAGTGTTTACATTAACGTGGTTCGCGTGACACGATAAAGTTCCGTCTGATGTTGACATTGACAAGCATGGTTCCATAGCAGAGGCCATTTCCTTACTGTCTGGTTGGGTAAATCTAAGAAAATATGATGAATTAGATGAACAACCAATTTTAATGGCTTCAACACCTAAATGTTTTTATCATTCAAAGTCACCATCTATGTGTGCGCTTTCAAATGTGTTTTATATTTATAATTTTTTTATGAATGAATAAAAAAAAAATGTTATTTAACTTTGTTTTATTGGTAATTATTTAGAAAACGGGTTTTCGCTATTATAAGAGATTTTTGAAAAATTCCTTTTTAACGTGTTTATATAGGTGAAATATAACAATAATCCGCCACCGCAGCTTAGTAAAATTGTTTCTATAATTTGTTATTAACAAATATATACTCACGGGACCGGGCGGCGAATAGGGGTGCTGGGCGGGGACTCTACAGTACGCATCCAAGGAAAAATAAATACTGACAGTGTTTCTGAGAAAGTTTCTCACATCACGCACAGTATTGTGTATATCAGTATATATGTCGTAGTCTTATACTGAAATCCGTCATTTCATGAAAAATCTAGTCACATCATGAAGCGTCGGCATATTGTGTAAAAATATGAAGCTACATAATCAGACAAGGCTTTTCATGAAAAACCCATAATATGGCGGCGTATTGTGTGTAACACAACCTGCCTAACTTTGAACGTTCCCGTTTCATGAAGTGCCCACGAAGAGACACATTATGTTTGAATGGCGTATGTTAATTTGGTATTTAAAGGTAGGATTATACGCGTTTTAAGATCCTTTACAGGCGTAGCCGACTATATCAAACTCGGCCTCTCCTATTGGTCGATCCGCATGGCGCTTCGCTCGCTACGGGGGCTCAAGAAAATGAAACTAACCAGGTGCTAACCCAATCTAACCCAAGACATACCAAAAATCAAGAAAAAAAGTTGTTTAGAAACATAATCAAAAAAAAAATTAAAAAAAAAACAACGGGGTTCGAACCCGTGTTTTCCAAGTGAGACCCAACGATTTAAACCTCTACACCACGAGAGCTCTTGCGAGAAATTGATTGCATCACGAAGACATATTGTTAAAGTTTTAATATATACCTTTTTTTAATTGTTGCATGTTGTATGGCCGCTTATTAGGATACTGCCTATAGTATTCATTGTAGTGTCCATCAAATAACTCCTTTCCAGTATTTTGTTCCATGCCTTCCACAAATAAAGATAAAATATTATCTAGCCGTTTTGCCCGCTTCACGAAGTGCCGTTCTTTAAATTCAGTCGGATCGTGTTACCAGCGAATATTAACTACGACAAGAAGGTTCACTCAATGGCAAGAGAGCGCTACAAAGGAATCGTCGTTTAGTTTCCTCGTTGCCTGGTAACGATCGACGAACTTCGCCGCACACAGGTTGAATTTAAATAAAAGCTGGCCATAAACGATATTTTCGTTTGCGGTATATTTTATCAAATTTATGACGAAATTATTTATAGCACTCTAATACTCTATTTGGCTTTGGAAAAACTCAATTGATATCTTCTGAATTGTTTGCAGCGCCCTGTCAAACTTACGTTATGGTTTTTTTTTTATTATTATCACCAAATAAATATTTTGATAAAGTTTGTATTCAGCTGACTGTTTCAAAAATCTGTTAACGTTTTTAATTAGTTACTATTGATAACAATACTCAAGGTATGTAATAACTAATATATAAAAGATTTTGATTTTGTGTTAATGATTACACCATATTTCCGAATACTAATATTCTGACAAAAGACATCAAGAAGAAAATGTTGCTCGAATTGGCCCCATATATATTATATATTATATTATATCATATTTAGTTAAATTTTGGCGTTTTGGGTGATTTTAAAATTGGTTAAAGGTTTCGCACAATATTTTTACTGTATATTTCATTCCTATTTTGTAATACAACACAACTAAAAAACAGCGATATTATCTTATATCGAATATTGACTCGACTATAGAATTTAGGCGTGAAAATTAATCTGACAAAAGGATGAGCTGGTCTGTGGCCGCCGCGTCAAAGGTCGCCTGCCAACATGATTGTTTTATTTGTATCATGGCCTGCCGATATTCTGCTAGTGTTCGCGAGGGGAAGGAGACACACCGTTGACATGCCGCCGCGGAGAGTGATCCTTCTTATCATATAGTTTTGCCCAAATACATAATAAAAAGATAAAGACTGATCTACTATACTGCTAACGTGCTAACACTCCGTTGAGGTTATGTGTTGGTGTTATACCTAATTGTGCAACAACTGAAGCCAGATTATCAGAAAATGGGGCGTCGAAATGAGGATCCCTTATTGGCTAAATTTGTAACGTGCGCAGTTTTCCCTGCTGCTGTCTTGTTCGAGCATTTACGTTTCTCTGTTTTTTTTTTGCTTCATATGTTGTACTGAAAGTATTTTCAAATACGAAAAAGAAAGTTCGTGGCTTTAGCGGACATTATTTACCAGATGCGAGTTCAATTCACTACTATGGTCTCCAAAAATTATGGAAAGCCAAAGTGTGTGAATAGAGGTGGGTTGCGATATCGCAGTCTGCTACTTTGTCACTGCTACACCGCCGTCGCAGTCGCAGGCTGCTCCGATGCGAAGAAAAGCGCAGCGATATTTTGGAGCAGTTTAGTTAAATGCACAAGATCTCTGAGACGGTCGCAATAGCAACCAGGCAACGCCGCGCGCTGTGCGCTGTCGCCGCGTTTCTGTTTGGCTGGAGCGACAAAGCAAACTATGAAATACGCCATACGGAGCAATTGAGTAAACCTGCTACAGAAGCAGTGTTTGTTGTTCTGATAGATATTATAAATTTATATTATGAATCTGACTACCGCGAACTGGTGAATAACGTGCCGAGGTTTTTCTTGCAATAAAAATGTACCTATTGTATTTTTGGAGGAAGGAAAACGATATTGTGATATAATTTGATTTTTAAAAATAATATGGTAAAAGTACAACTGTATTTTAAACGACAATAAGCAGTAGCGAAACAAAAAATCAACAAAATTGAACAAGTATTTGGCATGAGAATAAAAAATACGAAATATGTATATCTTCATATGTACAAGATCATCCAAATAAAAGTAGCTAAGCCTAACATTGGAGTTATATAAAAAGTAATCATGACTTTTTAATAGTGCCTCGAATTATAGATGCCTAAATATGCACTTTTTAAATTTTACATAAGTATATCAAAAAATCAATGGGACATCAAATAAGATAGTTACGACTAAATGCAATCTATTTCTTGCTTATTTTAGATTGCGGTGTACCCTTTTTTGGACAATTTTGTTATTTTACTGAAAACGAAATATATAGGTACATAATATATTACCTGCTTAAAATTTTTAAAATAATATTGGAATTTTCCATAAAGTCCAAAAATTATATAAATATAAAGGGTACTGAATTTGAAATAAGCAAAAATTTATTTCAAGTTCAATTTTTTATATGTTTATTAATTTTATTCGTTTTTTAACAAAAATGTTTTAAAATGTCATAAAAATCCAACAAGACACTTTTGTATTGGATATTTTCTGGTTACGATATGAGGCTTAGTTGATGACATACTTTTATTTCGATGATTTTATATATGTCGTAGCCAGATTACAAAATCCGTCGTTTTATAAATTGCCTAGGCGTTTTATAAATAGCGGCCAAATTGTCAAATTTTCGTTTACCTTTCATGATTTTGCTGTCTGGCTAGCCGGATTATCAAATGGCTAGGCGTTTTATAAAAGGACGTTCAACACGAAGCCAGATTGTCAAATTTCTAAGATTATACGAGCGGCTAAAACACAAGTTACGTTCCATGTTTTATTTACCTTTTTTTCTAAATTTTGGGTTAGCCTTGGGTTAGTTTTGGTTAGCACTTAGTTAGTTCTTGTTGATTGAGCCCCCGTAGCGAGCGAAGCGAGCGGAGGGCCATGCAAAGCCATAATATTACTCCGGCTGACGGATCGCAACTTGTTCAGTGGCGATCCGAGTATTTTTATGGCTTTGCATGGCCCTCCGCTCGCTACGGGGGCTCAGTCAACAAGAACTAACCAAAACTAACCCAAGGCTAACCCAAAATTGAGAAAAAAAGGTAAACAAAACTTGTATTTTACAAAATGACTACAACGTCTCACCCGCCAGAATGTCAAGCAGAAGTTAATCTTAAACATTTGATAATCTGGCCGCGTGTTGACCGTCGTTTTATAAAACACCTAGGCATTTTACAATCCGACTAGCCAGATAGGAAAATAATGAATGTTAAACGAGAATTTGACAATCTGGCCGCCTTTTGTAAAATGTCTAGACATTTTATAAAACGGCGGGTTTTAGAATGTGGCTACGACATATACATATTGATACAGAAACTAAACTAGATTATATAATGTCTTTTGAAGCAACATTGATTAAGTATTTAGAAGCACCCAAATGGTTTTCTCACGGGTTTAATTTCCCACAAATAAGCTAAAAAATATATGAACAAAAAACCAAAATAAAAATACGAATATTTTCTTAGATTTCAAACATCATTGAACAACTTATTCCGTAGCATTTTAACTTTTATTTCAATAAAATTATAAATCAAGAAGCGATGTAAATTGCCCGTCGCAATCGTACCTGTCGACGGTGCTTGCGCTTCGATGTTATTGTTATGTTCATCTGGCTAGCTGGTAAACTGCTCCGAAAAATCGCTGCTGCTTGTCACAGTGCTTCTGCTGGAGCAGTTGCATCGCAGCGCAGCTCCCGAAAAATCGCAGACTAGCCCACCTCTATGTGTGAACCATAAGCAATTTCCACCATCTCTGTCGGCAAAATCGACGACGCGTTTCGATCTGTATGGATCTCGTCAGGTCGATGCAGCCATATGACAGAGATGATGGAAATTGCGTTGCCTGCGTCTTATGAACCGTACTTGACGGGACGCAGCGGTAAGATGTTGTTCGTAGAAATTGCACCTGGTTCGAGGCAGGAGGCTTTCCACAATTTTTGGAGACCATAGTAGTGAATTGACCTCGCATCTGGTAAATAATGTCCGCTAAAGCCACGAACTTTCTTTTTCGTATTTTTAAAATGTGACGGACGTGAATTTGACAGATTGGTATTTTCAAATGTCATTTAAATTACCCTTAACGCAACGCATTATTAAATTGGAATTTTAAAAGCTATATCTGTTGTAAAGTCGTACCGATGACTGGGCAAGAAATTGAATAATCGATTAAACGCTTAATATTTTAGCAAATAACTGAATAATCGATTAATCGAAATAATCGATTATCGATATTTTCTGAAATATTAATCGATAAGTCGATTAATCGGTAATTTCTTAAAAGTGAATCGAATAATCGGTTATTGTCGCCAACCCCGAATATTGTAGTAAGTGAAACTGAAGCTGAAATTTCGGTAGAATCATTATTGCTGATGCAAGACTGATGCTATTATAAAAAGAGGTAATAAATACTTTGGCTGAATCAGCAGATAAAAATTTATAATTTAGTTTTAATTTGTAAATATGGCTTTGATATTACCTTGGGATAGTCAGAATATAAGCAAGTGTTTTTGAACAACAGCTGCACTGATGTTTCTATATTTTTTACTAGTTTCGTCCCTATTAGATTAATTTTTAAAAATAGCGATAACTCTGAAATACATGTATGGCAAAATTGCAGGCTCTCATCAACGCGTTTCTGTCGTCCGCTTAACATTCATTTTGCTCGTGAGACTCCTGAATTAACCGTTGCAAAAACAAAAATTTGGATCATCGAATTAAAAATTTAAAACCCTTTTTTTTCAACGAAGGAGCCCTTAATTTTCAAAATCATTTTTTAAAACGATTTAAGAACATAGAAATGATTTTTATACATGATTTTTATCGTTAGTGATAATTGATACTCCCTATATATATCAATATAGATGAGGAGCAAAAAATTCAACAATTATCTGTCTAAAACACGATATATTAAACGTGTAATACTTAATAACTTTTATGTCGTATTTCTGGTAAACCTTATTATGGCCAGCTTTCCTAGACATTCGACCAGTGTGCGCCGGGTCCAAAGGTCACATGCCAGTATCATGCTAGTTTTCGCGCGGGGAAGGAGACATACCGTTGACGTGCCGCCGCGGAGAGTGAATCTTCTTACCGTAGTTAATATTCGCTGGTGTTACGACACTATCCGCCGGAAGAATGTAGTGATTTCGGGAAACGCCTCGGCAGATTATGTAGCCTCATTTATTTACATAATATGCCGACGTTTCATGATACGACTAGTCTTTTCATGAAAAGGCGGATTTCACAATGAGACTACGACATATACATAAAAATATTAAATGCGGTACACAAATAGGCATAATTATTGTTTCCGTCATAATAATGTCACGTTACAAATAAAAAACTGTCAGTAAATGACACAACGCTGATAACGGCTAACTTCAGCCCAAATATTAATAATGTTGCCAAATTACTTTGTCAATTTTGAAATCGTTTGCATTGGTGATTGGACAATGGTAAAAAATAAATGATAAATGTAATAAAAACAGCAGCGCAGTGTTATCGTTCTAATATTTCACTTCACGGGTGAGCCTTTGCTCGTCGCTCCAAGGCGCAAGCAAACAAAAGTAACCCAAACTAACCAAACCTTAACTTACCGATGTAAAGAGACAAGCGCGCTACGCGCGCTTGTCTCTTCACTATCCTAAACTAAGCAAAACAAACCAAAACTAACCCAAACTAATCACGATCTCGAACTAAGTAAAGCCAACCAAAACTAACCCAAACTAACCAAAGTAAAGAGGCAAGCGCGCTACGTGCGCTTGTCACTTCAGTATCCCAAGCTAAGCAAAACCAACCAAAATTAACCCATACTAACCAAAACTAACCCAAACAAACTAAAACTAACCCAAACTAACTCAAACTAACTAATACTAACCCACACTAACCAAAATAAAGAGGCAAGCGCGCTACGCGCGCTTTTCTCTTCACTTTTCCAAACTAAGTAAAACCAACTAAAACTAACCCAAACTAACCAAATAGCCGAACTAAGTAAAACCAACCAAAACTAAACCAAACTAACCAAAACTAACCCAAACTAAGCAAAACCAACCAAAACTAACCCATACTAACCAAAACTAACCCAAACTAACAAAACTAACCCAAACTAACCAAAACTAACCGAAACCAATCCAAACCCTAGTTAACTAAAGTAGCTACGCGATCTTGTCTGTGGTATCCCGAATTAACGAAAAAATCGAAACCAACTATAATTAATTTTGGTTAGTTTGGGTTAGTTTTGGTAAGCATGGGATAGATTTGGTTAGTTTGTGTTAGTTTAGGTTGGTTTTGCTTAGTTTGGGATAGTGCAGAGAGAAGCGCGAGTAGCGCGCTTGCCTCTTTACTTCGCTTGGTTTAGGTTAGTTTGGGTTAGGTTCAGTTAGTTTTGGTTGGTTTTTCTTAGTTTGCGATAGAGAAGTGACAAGCGCGCGCTTGCCTCTTTACTTTGGTTATTTTGGGTTAGTTTTTTTTTGGTTTTACTTAGATCGGGATAGTACGCGCGCTTGCCTCTTTACTCTGGTTAGTTTGGGTTAGGTTTGGTTAGTTTGGGTTAGTTATGGTTGGTTTTACTTAGTTCGAGATAGTGAAGAGACTTTGCTTAGTTTGGGTTAGTTTGGGTTAGTTGTAGTTTGTTTGGGTTAGTTTTGGTTAGTACGGGTTAGTTTTGGTTGGTTTTGCTTAGTTTGGGATAGTGCCTCTTTCCCTTGGTTAGTTTGGGTTAGTTTTGTTTTTCTTAGTTTGGGTAGTGAACCCTTCAAGCGCGCGCTTGCCTCTTTACTGTGGTTAATTTGGGTTAGTTTTGGTTAGTTTGGGTTGGTTTTACTTAGTTCGAGATAGTGAAGAGACTTTGCTTAATTTGGGTTAGTTTGGGTTAGTTTGAGTTAGTTTTGGTTTGTTTGGGTTAGTTTTGGTTAGTATGGGTTAGTTTTTGTTGGTTTTGTTAGTTGGGGATAGCGAAGAGACAAGCGCGCGTAGCGCGCTTGCCTCTTTAGTTTGGGTTAATTTGGATTAGTTTGGGTTAGTTTTTGTTGGTTTTGTTAGTTGGGGATAGCGAAGAGACAAGCGCGCGTAGCGCGCTTGCCTCCTTAGTTTGGGTTAATTTGGGTTAATTTTGGTTAGTATGGGTTAGTTTTTGTTGGTTTTGTTAGTTGGGGATAGCGAAGAAACAAGCGCGCGTAGCGCGCTTGCCTCTTTAGTTTGGGTTAATTTGGGTTAGTTTTGATTGGTTTTACTTAGTTCGGAATAGCAACGTGAAAAGCGCGCGTAGCGCGCATGCCTCTTTACTTTTGTTAGTTTTGGTTTGTTTGGGTTAGTTTTGGTTAGTTTGAGTTGGTTTTGGGTTTGTTTGGGTTAGTTTTGGTTAGTATGGGTTCGTTTTGGTTGGTTTTGCTTAGTTGGTTAGTTAGGGTTTGGTTTGGTTAGTTTGGGTTAGTTTTGTTCGCTTGTGCCCTCGGAGCGAGCGAAGGCCCATACGGGAAGTGAAATATTAGAACGATAACACTGCGCTGCTACCAATATTTGTTAATGACAAATTATAGAATCAATTTTACTAAGCTACCGTGGCATATTATTGTTACATTTCACTTGTATAAATACGCTAAAAAGGGTTTTAAAAAAATCTCTTATAATAGCGAAAACCCGTTTTTATTACTTTTATCATTTATTTTTTACCATTGTCCAATCACCAACGCAAACGATTTCAAAATTGACAAAGCAATTTGGCAACATTATTAACATTTGGGCTGAAGTTAGGCGTTACCAGCGTTGTGTCATTTACTGACAGTTTCTTATTTGTAACGTGACATTATTATGAGGGAAACAATAATTATTCCTATTTGTCTACCGCATTTAATACTTTTATGTATATACTGATATACACAATACCGTGCGTGATGTGAGAAACTTTCTCAGAAACACTGTCAGTATCTATTTTTCCTTGGATGCGTACTGTAGGATGCCCAGCACCCCTATTCGCCGCTCGGTCCCGTAAGTATCTATTTGTTAATAACAAATTATAGAAAAAATTTTACTAAGCTGCGGTGGTGGATTATTGTCATATTTCACCTATATAAACACGTTAAATTTTTTTTTTTCAAAAATCTCTTATAGTAGCAAAAACCCGTTTTCTAAATAATTATTACCGTTTTATTAAATACATTTCATTTCTCACATTTAAATTCCCTAATACACACATACATTCTTATAATATAATTTTAACATATTAAGTTCCAATACAAACTTTACTCTGTCTTTGGTCTTTAAGAACTCGCTACACACTTGTACGCCTTTTTTACAAAACTCAGCATGTTGCATATAGTTCTCATACTGCAGTATATCTTGAGCTTCAGCATCATTTCCCGCAAGTGCATAAAACCACGAACAGGCTTCCGACATCAGAAAGTTGTCATAAAGCTCTAACGCAAAGTTCTCCATATCTTACACAAACACTTCAAATTGAAGTTCTCCCAATTCTTCTTCTGCTAATTTTACCACATCTAATATAGTTGGATCTCCTTTATATTTCTAAACTAACCACTTCAACAAAAAATCCCAATTGTTTCAGTTCAACTACAAACTGCAATACATTGAAATTTTCGAAGTATTGAGCACCTTTCGAATAATGTTGCAAACTCACAATAAAAGTCAACATATTCTGGTCTGCTATGCATAGCATTATAATAATTATCTGAAGTTAATTCGCTAAATTCTTCATGTAACTTTTTCACAGCCTCATCCATAACTGTTAATGTATATAACTGACAGCGACTGAATGATCGTAAGTATCAATGTTTCTTATAAACAGAAAATACCCTTTTATTATCACATGGGAATGATATAAACTACTTCATTATCTTCATCATTATTATCACCATATAGAATTGTTTCAAAAATATCTACAATTGATTTAGTTTCTTTCACAATAGCTCCTTTTTGATTAGTATATTTTATATTAATGTAATCACAATGACTTCTACACAATGGGCAAACATCCTTCGTTTTTAACCATTCTGTTAAGCAATCTAAACAAAATTTGTGTTCACACCAATATGGTGCGCAAATATTTTCTTTTTCCGAAAGATTGAAACAAATAGGACATTCCTCTTTCAAGTGCACTTCACTTTTTTTATTTTTTGAACTAACTGTTTCCGAACTAACTATTTCAGAATTGACTCTCTTGAGTACTCGATTTCTTAATTTGAGTTCTTCCATAGAAAACTAAGCTGTGAAATGAAGAAACATACAGAACTGCTGGTTTTATTATGTTTGTTTAAGAGGGAAGGGGAAAAGTCAGGGTCGGTTGAAAGACGATATAACGCAAGGTCAACATATATGTAGATAAAGAAGGGAAATATATTAATTACATGATGAGAAAGACTCCTCGGTAATCAAAAGAGAGCCCTCACGAAGAATGAAGTAATTACCTCTTCCGTGAGAACTCACTCTCGTTAACACACTACTATAGTAATTTATAGTAAAAGTATCGATTTCATACATATTTGTTTTAGATCTCAGTGGCTCAAGTCTCAATTTCCAAAGGGCGGGAGACTGGGGGCCAACCCGAAGATAATTTCGGAATACATGTGGAAAAAATTCAAGCACGAGCTGGCGGGAGCGAACATTGATCTTGTAGCGCTGAACGTCAGCTTGGTAGACAAAATCTGGCCGAAAAAGGAGAGGCCCAAGAAGCGGAACAAGGACGCGTTCGTTTTGGATATTAAATATACCGGTAAGGTCATCAAATGTATCGAAATGATGCCTTTCCACAAAATAATATAGTTACAGGTAAAAACTACATTATTTCAGTTTTTTAGGTATGAATTACACTGCCAAGCTGGACCAGGTGCGACAACTGGTAAAAAAAGCAGGCGCCGACGCAATGGTAGTCACGTCGCTCGATGAGATCGCTTGGCTACTGAATATCAGGGGCAGAGACATTCCATTTTCACCGTTTTTACGCGGTTACCTTATTTTTGATATGGACAATGTATTTTTGTATGTGAACCCGAAACAGCTGGAGAAAAATGATGTGCTTAGCTACCTTCATGCACAGTCTGCGTTTAGACATTACGACACCGTGCAGTGAGTATCTAATTGCTTCATTTTGAAAACATAAAATCACAAAAAGATGTTTCTTAAACACAAACACTAATATTAACTGAAACAGTGGCGTAACCAACGGGGGGGCACAGCAAGACGTACAGTCTCCACCTTCTATAAGCGCAATTATTAACATGGTGAAAATGACAATTTGCTGGAGTGTAAAATGAATTCTGGATAATTGTCGTAGTTTTAAAAATATTTTGCTTCGCGCATTCAGCAATTTATCGATGAGAAGCATTACCTCTTATAGGACGTAATGTGAGAAAACGTTGCCCGTACCCGAAGAATGTGAGGTGCGTACACCCCTTCAATATCGCCCCGGAAGCTTCGCGCTTGCGTAGTATGTTGTTCAAATTTGAAATGCTAGTTTACCCATATGTTTAGAATGCAATGACTTGCTGTCAACTGCTCTGATAGTCCAGTGGTATACTGATGCGGCGTACCGGGTTCGATTCCCATGAATGCTCATTTATTTTTTTTAAGGTTATGTTTTATGTTTGTAAAGTTTTTTCTTCATTTTGGGTGTGCCTTGGGTTAGTTCCTGTTCTTTGAGTCCCCGAAACGAGCGAAGGACCATGTGTGAAATGAAATATTAGACATACTAAAATAGTAAACAAAAGTGTGAAGCTTCCGGGACGATATTGAAGCGGTGTACGCTCCGCCCTTCTACCGCATCAGAGACAAGCGTCTGGGTGCACCGGAATGGATTTCATGATTTCATTATTCATTGCCTTATCGCGATATTTCACGCATGCGTAATGCGTGTAAAGTTTTTGGCACGCAATGCTTTAAATTTGCAGAGCCTGGTCACGGCACAACAACATGTGCCGTGGCCTGGTGGTCTAGTGGCTAGATGACTGTACTTATGAATCTTGTTATACGATGACGCGGGTTCGATTCCTATCAGTGTCGACAGATGTTTTCAATTTTGTTTAAGGTTATGTTTGTTCCATTTTTCAATTTTAGTTAGTTTTATTTGATGGCGCCCCGGAGCGAGCGGAGGGCCATGCGTGGAGTGAAATAATAGTTAACATTTAATAAAAATCATATGATATAGATAAAAGATAATATTTATTAACGTTAGAAAAATGCGTGAAGTGTCGCAATATGTCAATGAATAATGAAATCCATTCGGTTGTACCCAGACTCTTGTCATCAGAGGGCTTTAGAGTTGCGCGCGCATTGCATTGTTGACAAGCACCATATCTTTAGGGTCTAGCGAGTTGCTGTCAACTGGTCCGTCGCTCAGTGGTCGGTTGCTGAGTCTGCAATACGGCGGTCCTGGTTCGATTCTAGTGGCTAGACATATTCTCCTATTTTTAATATTATGTGTAAAAAGCTTTTTCTTCATTTTGGGCATGCCTTGGATTAGTTTCTGTTGGTTGCGCCCCCGTAGCGAGCGACGCGAGCAGTGGGCCATGCGTGAAGTGTAATATTAGGCATTTTTGTCAACAATGTGATACTGAAGCCATCTGATGCGGTAGGGACAACGTCTTGTCTATCAATATTTCCAGACCATTGATTTTAAATCCTCTGTTTTCGCCTTAGAGAAGAAAAGAGATAGGGTGCGTAAGATCTATTTACCGAGCAATCTCGAATAGGAATGAAAACGCCATTTTTTGGTGCCAAGCAACCCAGTTGTCACCAAACAGTTGTTTTGTTCAAATGTCTAAAACTGATTAAAAAAAGGTTCATTTTCACTTTAAAAAAATGGTCGTACAATGGTGAGTTTAAATGTGAATGAAGTTTCATATTTTCGTCATTTTGATCAATGACAAATCATGCTATAACATGTAAAATAAGTACAATCATAAAACAATAGAGATTATATTCTAATAACATAATGCATTATGAATGAAAACTTACTCTTCCCACCTTCCGGTATTAGCAAATTCCCACTCACTATCCAAAGAGACCACTCTCAAGGAAACGCCCTAACCAACTCCGCTTCACCCAGGGCCCGCACCTGTCCTGCGATCCAAAGACCCCAGGGCAGGTACGAAGAAGATCATATTTTTTTCGCCCTCTTTTATTCCCAAATAAATGACCTTACAACTAATATATAAACTTCTTAGCTTAACTTATAATCTACCCACCCACAAAGCAACTTATGTTACGTACAACGCTTAACTTAACCTAACTTCTACTCACCACCTCACAACCCCACAATACACTTACATTTTTCCTTATTGCTAATATATACATACAAGAGTGCATAGGTTACATCTCTGTATCCTTTATTAGTGCGCAGCCCCATTCGTTCACCACCTCGACATCCTCGAAACTTTCCCCTCCCTCTTTAAACTGATATTTCCCCATATTTTACCTTCTCCATTTAGCCTATTCCTTTCATGCGCCCTTTCTCTCAACATACACCTCTCTCTCTCACGTGCACCCTATCCTCTCTCTCTAAACCACATTCACACATCCCATTCGTGTCCCTCAATTTAAATCTCCAGAGGTACTCTTCCATGTTGCCATGGCCAGTTACCAGCTGGCTTGCCTTAAAAGCCACATCCAGTCTCTCACATCCAACTTCTTTACACACCTCATACAGCCCTCTCCCTTTCACACTCGCATCCCACCTTTCTTGCCGTCTCCTCATTGCTACCTCTTTCTTCGCTCTCTTGATGCTCTTGAGCCCTAATAGATTCCTCCCTTCGCCACCCCCCATTTCCCTTCTCTGCATCCTGCCTTCCTATGCGCGACTTTCATGCCTCCTTGCGTTCTTCTCATCCATTCCACATTCACTCTGAACCCATTCATCCCCAATTATTTCATTCTGCATTGCACCCCTCTTACCCACTTATGCCGCGTCTTATAATTGTACAACATCCTCACCACCATCTCTGAATCCGTAAAAATCCTATAATCTCCCAGCTCCTGTTCCCTTTCTATCTCATCCAGCATGTACTCCACTTCAAAAAGCTCTCCTTGCTCTCCATTCCTAATCCTCCCATTTTCTATTCTTATCTCTCCGTTAGCCCTAACCCACAACCATCCTATGTCTTTTACCCCTGCTTTTCACTCATATCCACACTTTCACCCCCTCCTCACCAACATCTTCCTGCACAGTCTCTCCGGTGGATATTCTTTATCCCTTTCTCTCACTCCATTTTCCTCCCTTTCGTTTCTCACCCGCTCCCTAAATTCATACCCGAGCCTCGATTCTATATCAAGAGGCGTCATCCCATTCATAACCTGAAGTCCCGCACTCGCCACTGTCCGATACGGTCTAGCCACAATCAATATAAACATACGTTGCGTCGCATCCACACCTCACTCCCATACAAAATCGCTGTGCTTACGACCATATCGTAAATCATCCTTGTTCACTCCATGTTTATTCCTCGCTAACACACACAGTTTGTGTGTGTTAGCGTCCATGTTCTCTCCCATTTTCTCTGCATTTCGCGCACTGACCTCCCCGAAATCACAATTACTTGGTCATCCGCAGACCCTTTCACTCCCTCCTCTCTCTCTCTAGGTTAGACATGTTTCTCAGCCACCCTTCCACGCATATCAACAACAGGGTAGGCCCCAGGCTCGACCCCCCGTAGACATCCTCTCCCCGGTTGCCTTTCCGATTTCCCACTCATCATCTTTCTCTCAGCTAAAAAACTCCAACATATATCCTCCATTCTCTCCATTTCCCTATCGATCGTTGCCAGCCATGCCAAGTTAAATGCATTCTTCAGGTCCAAGGTAACAATCATACTGTGCAGACCACTTTCCCTTGCGTCCCTCATCGTTCGTAACACACTTTCAATCGTGTCCATTCCTCCCCCTAAACCCAAACTGACTCTCACTGAACTGCAGCTCTCTCTCACACTACGTTCTCACTCTTTCATTCAGCTACCGATCCAACACTTTACCTAAGGTGGGTAACAGGCTTATAGGCCTAAACCCTCCCCTCGCCTTAGGGAGGCAGCGAATTCTCGCCACCTTCCAAATCTTCGGGAAGTATCCAGTCGTCTCCGCAAGCCTTCCCTTTCTTGAAGTCCAAAATTGTTGTTTCTACCTCCTTTTCACCTATTCGTTGTACCTCACGTCTCTAGCTGACTCCCTATTGCTAATCCTATCCACCAAGTACCGAGCCCTCTCCCCTTCCTCCTGGGATATCAACTCCGGGTGGTACATATCCAACAAGGATGTATCTTCCTCATCCTGGCTTGTTGCCTCTGTTCCTTCCCCATTCTTCACCGCCTTATTACCCTTCCGTATCCCTTTCTTCCTCAAAAAATCCCACACTCTCCCACGATTCATTCTCAGATATACTCTCGATTTCTATCCTCACTTGCTCTATCTTCTTGTTCTTTACCAATTTCTTGTATTCGTTCCTTTCATGCAACCATACCCTCATGCATTCTTCCCTCCGTGCCTGATCCCTCTCAATCTGGTATTCCATCCTCACTCTCCTTACATTCCTCCTTGCCGCTGCCAACTCATCATCCCACCACTCGTTCTCGTCACTTTCATTCTTACGTTTCCTTCTAACTACCCACTTACACACCGCCATGCACTTGATTTGTAGCCTCTCAGCCTTCCTCTCTATTTCTTTTTCACTCGCCATTTTTCCACATTCATCGCCACTCAAATCCCTTACCATTTCCTCCCATCTTTTCCGTTCAAAATCATGCCTCCTTCCTGACTTCTTTCATCCTAGCGTCCATCTTAAACCTCACGTATCTGTGGTCGCTGAGGGTCTCCTTCTCCTCGACCACCCACTCTTTCACCCTTGCATTCCTAACCATGGTTACATCCAGCCAGGTTTCTCCTTTCACACCACTGAAGGCTGCTAAGGAATCACTCTTATTCGCAATCGTCATTCGTTCTTCTATCGCCCACGGCATCAGCGCTTCCCCTCTAGCATCCGTCACATTCCCTCCCCATGCTTCGTTCTTGCTGTTCAAATCTCCTCCGGTCTTTTTATCCCCTTTATTCCATCTTTCAACTCCCGCAGCCTCCTATTTGTTCTTCCTTCCGGTTCGTCATATATACTAATAACACATACTTCCTCATTCATCCCTTCTATCATAACACCCGTCATATTCTTACTAATCAGGCCTGACACGTACCTTGCCCTCACACTGTCCTTTACCCACACCTCCACTTTCGCTTCCTTGTCTTATCCATATCTAACATACCCTTCCCATTCTCTCACCCTGGTTTTTGCAGTAAAATCACATACACTCCCCACTCTCTTACGTTCCTTTTCAACAGATTCGTCGTCTCCCTTTCTCTCCCCATGTTCAACTGCAAGAATTTGAATTCACCCGCCATCTAGTACACCGTACTGCCCCATTTTCATTTTGAACGCTGGACATTCCCCATCCCTTGCTGTGTGTTTTTTTCCCTCCTTCCTAATCCCAAGTCTCTTGCAATTCGGACAATCCAGATGCCCTTCCTCCTTGCAGTCTTTGCCCTCATGCCCCTCCCCGCAACATAATACATCAGTCCAAATGAGACTAACGTAAGGAATTAAGCAAAGTTTTATAAAATAAATATTTAGAAAACTGGAGCATGTTCAGAAATGCCCACCCCGGGGGAATGGTAATACTTGGACTCCCAAATTTCGTTCAGAAACCGAACGAGTAAACTAATGACGTCATATATTTCCGTTCAGAAATGATAATGGGAACAGCCCATAGGCATATAACTAAAATGTCTATGGAATAGCTCAAGGTGTTCCTACTAACCTAAGCGGGTAATAATTGCCTGACATTTGCGGAATGCACGTTGATGAAAAAGTGAAGTTTGTCTTGCCATTAAACTCTGAAAAATAGCTGAAAATTATAACTTTTGGTGTTTGGGCCTGATATTTGTATGTCTTCTCTTTGTATATATGAACTTTTACCGAAAAAACGAATATTAATGTGAATGAGTTTGTCTGTCTCCTTGATGAAAAAGGCAATCCCGTAATGGAAGGTGGCCAAATTTATTTACAAAAAGAAATTGAGCGAGTCACTGATGTGTAAACATATCCTATATGGACATGAAAATCTAATGCCACCTTAGACCGTGTGACGCTTGAATATAGGCAACCACTTATTTGGAATTGGTAGCCTGGCGTTAGAAGGAACACGTTTTACGCTAACGGTTACAGACAGCCTGCAAAACAACCCGTCACAGATACGGTCTGACGTGCGTTACATTTGTAACGTTTACATTAGAATGTCTAATATTACACTTCACGCATAGCCCTCCGCTCGCTTCGCTCGCTACAGGGGCGTAATGAACAACAGCTAACCAAAACTAACCCAAGGCAGGCCCAAAACCAAGAAAACACTTTTTACAAATATAACTTCAAGAAAATAAAAAATAGTATTAAAACTAACTGTAAAAATCAACGCGAGCGAAGCCGCGGGTAAAGCGTCCTATTTTCTTTACTATACTCTTGAAATTATCTGTACAAAATTTCATGATGTTCGGAACAGTTTATGCGTGAAAGCGTAAGAAACAAACACATTCGCATTTATAATATTAGTTAGAATTCTTTAATAATACTTACTGGCAGCTTCGGAGTGAATTAATTCACTGCACAAATTCGACACGAAAATCTACACAGCTTATTCACTACCAGCTACTCATCTTGGGCCGACATCCTTTGATTTGGGAAAGTCAATAACAACAATATAGTTCTGTTGTAAGGAAGTTAATTAGAGCAATTTTATTAGTGCGATTTTTTACATATATGTCACCCGATTCTTTTTTTTTATTCATACGTACGATCGTGTCAGATCGCCATGTTATGGTGCCAATTGATCACAATTTAATCCCAGCAATTTCGCGCCTCTTCTCTTTCCTTGTCTAAGGCCTAAGGTTTACTCGGTTGCTGTAGCCTCTTTTCAAGCCAATACATGCATTTTAATCCAGTGTTTCTTTTAAATATATTTTAGAATAAAAAACTACTCGGATATATGGACTGACCTTCGGACCAAATCGCAACTGTACCGCAAAATACTGGTGCCATCGCATTGCGTGTACAGCGAGGGGGCTAGTCACGCAATTTACGAGCATATAGTTCCCGAGAAAAGACTGCCGTATCAGTCCCCGATTATCTATCTAAAGTCCGTAAAGAATGCCGTGGAAATTGAGGGAATGCGGAGAGCACACATAAAGGATGGAGCGGCAATGTGTGATTTCTTCGCGTACATTGACGCGCAGGTAATATCGACGATCTGCACGGAGATTGGAGGGACTTCCGCTATTTTATTGTTGCGTTTTTAGGTGAAAAAGGGCACGGTATTCACAGAGATGGACATGGCCAACATATTGGACGACTTCAGATTCGAGCAGCTCGACAGTCTTGGCAACAGTTTCAGGACGATCGTGGGATTTGCCGGCAACGGAGCGCAACCTCACTACATTCCAACCAAAAATACCAACGCCGTTATATATGATAACGGCACGGTCGTTATTGAGTCAGGAGGGCAGTATTATGGTAAGAATGCGGCATGTTGTAAAAAATATATATGTGTTAATACATTTATTATAGAAGGTACAACAAGTGTCACTCGGACAGTCCACTACGGCGAACCGAACACCATAATGAAAGAAGCTTACACTAGAGTGTTGATAGGACAAATTGGTCTCTCGGTCCTAACGTTTCCTAATAACATGAAAATAGCTGATGCGGATATATTGGCTCGAGGACCATTGTGGGAGGTAGGGCTGGATTATTTACACGAAACGGGCCA
>MU191510.1:0-21155 GCA_016904865.1 Pissodes strobi
CGTCGACAATTGTGTCACAAGTGTATCGAACGACGACAGACTACAAGTGTTCATTAAAGAGTCAACTGTGCTTATGAATGAAGCAAAGTTTGACTTAAGAGGGTGGGAGTTTTCGGGTCAGGTGTGTGATACTTCTGATACTCTACCTCTTACTGCGGTTCTGGGAATGATGTGGGATAAATGTGAGGATAATTTGAGGGTTAATGAAGCATGTTTGAAAGGCGTGAATGAGCTTGTGGACAGGCCCATAAGTAAGAGAGTAATGCTTTCATTTGCACAAAGGATATTCGATCCAATAGGTTTCACAGCACCAGCTACCTTGTTGCCAAAGCTGCTACTCCAAAAAACATGGGAGAAAAAGTTACCTTGGGATGCCCCAGTGGATTCCGAGATAGAAAATGAGTTTCGTCGTTGGTTGAATGAGTTATATTTTTTGCCAGAGATTAGGATACCTCGGTGGATTCACAGAGACGATTTTAACAGCGGGAGTCTTCATGTTTTTTGCGATGCGAGTAAGGACTCTTATGCTGCAGTTATATTTTTTAGAGGAGTCTTCGAAGGAAAGATTTTTATTCGTTTGCTGGCAGCTAAGTCTAGGATAGCCCCGTTGAAAAAGATATCTATACCGCGTTTGGAACTTTTAGCTACTCTGATTGGAACAAGATTATTTGCTTCTTTAAAGGAAGAGCTCAATTTTGATCAGGAGGTACAGTTTTATTTTTGGAGTGACTCTTCTACCGTTTTGAGTTGGGTACGTCGTAGGGAAAATTGGGGGACATTTGTGGGTAACCGGGTGAAGGAAATTGTGACTCATACGTCTAGTAAAGATTGGCATTTTGTCCCTGGAGTTTTGAACCCTGCGGACCTTCCTTCCCGCGGTTGCTCCCCGAAACAGTTGTGTAAGTCCAGATGGTGGGAGGGTCCGAGTTGGTTGTATGAAGAGCCAAAGTTGTGGCCGCAAGTTGATTTTGTATGCGATGAGGAAGAGATTCAAAAGGAAAAGAAGAAATCTGTTATTACGCTTATTAATTCCGATTTTTCTTTGGAAGATTGGCATTTTTCATATTTCTCCCAGTTCACCAAGACTTTGCGGATGGTTGGGTGGCTTTTCAGGTTCCTGCATAATATTAGAAATCCGCCATCAAGGTTGCAAGGGGAGCTTTCTGTAGAAGAACTCGGGAAAGCGGAGGTTCATATTTTAAAGTTGATACAACATGAGTGTTTTAAAGGTGAAAATGACCCTCGCTTATGCAATTTAAGTCCTTTTAAAGACAAACGAGGCTTAATTCGTTTACGCACGAGAATCAGTAATCGAAAAGATGCTGAGCAATTCCGGTTTCCTGTAGTTCTGCCGGCGGAGCATTTTCTGGTGGTTAGGCTTATTTTTGAGCAGCATGTCAAATCTTTGCATGTGGGTACACAAGGACTAATGGGTATTATACGCGAAAACTATTGGATTCTTGGAGGGCGACGAGCTATCAAATCGGCTATTTCAAGTTGTGTCGTTTGTAAGCGACAAAAAAGTAAAGCATTTGTGGTAAGTTTACCTCCCCTTCCATTGAACCGAGTACGCGATGCTGCTACATTCGAGATAACGGGGATAGATTTTGCGGGGCCTCTGTTTCTTAAAAATGGGGAAAAAGTATGGGTGTGCCTCTTTACATGTGCCGTTTACCGTGCCGTACATTTAGAATTGTGCACGGGATTATCCACCGCGAGTTTTATGCAAGCGCTTAGACGATTTATAGCGCGTCGCGGTCGGCCAAAGACTATCTATAGTGACAATGGTACAAATTTTGTCGGTACCGAGAATGTGTTTAATAGACTGGACTGGGAAAAGATAACCACAGATTGTAGTATCGATCGCATTTCGTGGCGTTTTAACCCCCCTACCGCCAGCTGGTGGGGCGGTTTTTGGGAAAGACTAGTGGGCGTTTTAAAGCAAATCTTACGCAAAGTTTTAGGTCGGGCCTGTGTGTCCTATGAAGCCTTAGTTACGATTCTGTGCGATTGTGAAGCGATCATAAACTTGCGACCACTCACTTATGTTTCTAATGATGCTGATGAAGTTACGCCACTGACACCTATGATGTTCTTGAGAGAACAAGTTGGCGCTGGTGTCCTTGATTGTGACATTGTTGACACAACATCTTTGTGTAAAAAGATTCAACACCTACAGAAACTGCGAAACGATCTGAGACAGAGATTTCGCACGGAGTATTTGGGACAGTTAAAGTCCTGGAATTCTAATAAGCCTGGCAGGCAAATTTCTATAGGCGAAGTGGTGCTTGTGGGAAATGATAATGACAAACGTCTCCAGTGGCCTTTGGGACGTGTTGTTGAGGTAATTCCAGGCAAAGATGGACAAATCCGTCTTGCTAGAATTAACACTGTTAAAGGGTCTTTGTTGAGGCCTGTTCAGCGCTTGTATCCCCTAGAATGTAACTCGGCACAATCTGATGTGAAGAGCAATGAACATGGTATGTCTTCCTCAACGGAGAAGCTAGAAGCCAGTGCAAAGGATCTCCATTCTGGTCCGGAACTAGCCAAAAACGCGGATGAGGGATTGGGAGTCATAATAGACAGAGTACCCTTGCCTAGTTCTCGGGTGACGCGTAGTGGACGAGAAAGTAGAGTGCCGAGGGAATATTTGTAACGGGTATTTTTGTCTTGTTTAATTTAAGGTAGTTTTAGGTTTGATGGCGCTTTGGCGCAATAATGGTTTTATGCTAAGTAAGCTAGGACGTCTTACTTTGTTTTTGTGAGTCACTCACTTATGTTATCGTGACTCAGGTGGGAGGATGTTAAAGCCATCAAATGTTTTAATCCTAATATATACTTTTTACGCGAAAGGACCTTAAAATATATTCTGCAGCTTGTGCCGTGTACGCCCTCCACCTCTGCCATTAATTAAACACCTTCAGCAAATTTGTGACAAAAAAAGGTGGCTTGACGTAAGGTAATTAAAAATGTCATATAATAAGTCTGTTTACCATTAGAAGGTTCAAAATCAGTTTTGGCCTTTTATTTTTATTCGAACCGTTGTCGGTACGGTAAGACGGGTAGTTTTCCCGGAAAGCAACACAACAGCAAGATTTAATAATTCTGTGTAGTAACTGTAGAATAGATTAAAATTAAATGAAAATATATCAGTATCTTGTTTAGTGTAACAAGTCATAGAAGTGAAATTACTTTTACATAGCATAGAATTATGAAATATAACTACCTACAGGTATACTGTAGGTATATTTTTAGCAGCCACCCCATGAATAATGATTATAGGCTTATAGTATGATCTATTACTTTTATAATGTAGAAAAACAAAAACTAATGCATTAATGGCAGCATTGTATTTAACTACCCATTCCTATAAAATGCACTTATATTAGTAAATGCAAACCAGGCCTTTGTATAGTTATGCACTTCTCATATCGAGCTGATATTATACCGAGTATTATACATACTTTTAAATTTTATGAAAATCTCTACTAAACAATAAATTTGTCTTACATTTGAAGGGGTGTTGGTTATAGAATATATATTTAAACAAAATATTTATTTTGATTCAATAGAACCTAGATATGATTTGGTAGGCAGTGTTCATAAAAAAAACTCGTAAAGGAAAGTTTTATATTTACAAAAGCAGTTACGAAGCAGTGGTTAATGGCAGTTTAAGCATTATTGGCATACTGCAGTTTATAATTACTGTCATGTTCTAGAATATATAGTGCAAAATGGTATTGTAAGGAATTGATCCTGCATCCTGTCATCTCCTTTCAGAAATACGTGTAACTTTTAATACAGCTTAAGCAGTTAAGCATGTTCTAGGTATTCGATAGTTTTAATTTTACATGTAACAATCAGACATTATCTTGGACTGACCAAATATATATTTGGTAACGGATGACTCAAACTGAGCATAGGACATCTAATTGAAAATGAATACAAAATAAACATGTGCATCAATGCATGTCATACTTATGTAGGGGTTTTAACCTGATTCAGGCTTTGACATAAGGTTTCAACTTGGGTTTCAATGAAAAAATTTATAGTGAAAGTCAGTTTGGGTTACTTTTTAAACCTTTATTTATTTATTTATTTATTTATTTATCAACGGGAATATCCCAATTTTACAAAAAGTCAATTTTACAAAAATTAATTATTAGTCTAGTCTAAGAATAAAATGTTAAAAAAAATTAAGTACACAATATACCTAATTCATAAAGCATCAGACATGGCCATTGTCAAATCTTTCTAAGAAAAATGTTGGCAGAACAGGCATAAGTGTGTCTTGGCATTTTACAATGATAATTCTAGTGTTGAATAGATACATAAAAAACAGTAGGTATGTAGGATTTGGAATGATTATTTGCAGCATATTTCAAAGTTTTTTTCTATATTATGTTTGTAGAGATCAATCAATACTGATACACTGAAATTACATCACATCACCATAAAAGTTCTGACTGGTTGGATTTGCTAAAGCATCAGCTTGATTTTTACATAACCCTCCAATTTCTCAATCTAATTCACCGGACTAGCGGGACTATTGATAAATAAAATCACATGATTATGTTTCTTGACAGCTTTTCGGTGCTCATTTATTTTGATAAAATATCCTGGCGATTCAGAAAAGCCCTACAACTTTTGTATTTAAAGTTTTTTAATATATCTTAATTTCTTAAGTAGAAGTTTAAATATACCCGAAAACCCTGGACCTACACATTTTATTTATCAAGGGACAATATCATTCTAACATTGACAATATTTTATCCTACATAACGTGCCAAAGGTTTGAGTATAAATTTCACAACCGAAAAGAAATTTTGTAAAAATTATTATACCAGTGTAAAAATTACTTTTTCAACCTATGATGGGCTACATAATATGCACACAAAAAATTTGTTGAGTTAACTGAAATTAAATAACAATTCAGCAGTTAAATATATAATATTCATGTTTAATCGAGTATTTAGTGTTCCTTCGACTGCCTGATATGTATATTAAGTAAGCATGTGTGGAACTAGAAAGATTAATTAATTGCAGCATATTTCAAAGTTAATTCTCTTTTCTATATGTTTGTAGAGACCAATCGATATTGATACCCTGAGTTTACATCACCATAAAAGTTTTGACTAGTTCGTATTGATAAAAAACATCAGCTGGCAGTAAACATAATCAAATATGAGAGCCGGAGTGAAGATGCGAGAATCAAACAGGGCAGGCTCTGGGATTGTAAGTATTAATCACTACTTTATTTGATAAATGGTAATTGTTGAATATTTTATTTATTATTATAATAGTATATTATGATATAAGTGTATAAGAGGGCCTTTAAAGAACGCGCGACATATTTCAAAACACGACGCGCAGCGGAGTGTTTTGTAAGTCGCAAGGGCTTTAAAGGCTTCTTATACACGTATATCATACGCTATTTTTTATTACGAATGCTTCATAATCTCAAAAATGTTTTAAATATTAAATTTAAGGGATATATTGACGAATATATTAATTTGTCACATTTGACATGATCAAATGTTTCTATGACAACCTTTAAAAAAGTAGGCGCACCATAAACATCATTTTATGCACGCTACAGCGTGCGATAATCGTTGATTATGATGCATGCGTAATAAAAATAATATTATTACACCTGCAGTATATATAAGGAAATGTAACCCCAAATAATTTTAAATTACCTAGCAGCCGTAAGGTAAATGTCTTTGAAAAAGTTCCAATTTAAACGCTAAAAAATAAACATTATTTATTAATGGCAAACCATTGTGTTACAAAACTTGATTTTTACATATCCCTTCCGATTTCTCAATCTAATTCAAGGCACTATCAATAAATAAAAATACAAGTTTATATATTCTGATAGATTTTGAATCCTCATTTATTTGTTCTGATAAAATAGCCTGGCAATTTAGAAAAACCATACAACTTTTGTATTTAAAGTTTTTTAATATATCTTAAAATAATTTAGTAGGTGTTTAAATATACCCGAAAACCCTGTACCTACACGAAAGACGATTTATTCATCAAGGGGCAATATCATTCTAACATTGACCATATTTTATTGCCAAAGGTTTGAGTATAATTTCACAACAATATTTTTGACTAAAAAAAGCACAAGTTGACAACTATCAAAAAATAGCTGTAAACTTGTTAACGGAAAAGGTAGGCTGTTGATCATTCAATTATTCAATAGCATAATCAAATATGCTCGCAAATATTGCACTTCAGACATTTAGAAACATAAAGGTGCATGGGATAGGTATATTTAAAGAAAAATAAATGGTATAGGGCTTTTAAAAATTAGATTAAATGGATTACATGGAAGATTTCAAGTGGTAAATAGCGGCAAAATTGTTATTTTTTACAATAATATAGACATACTTTGAAATTGTGCATATGAATTTATTTAAAGTAGAATTGGAATAATACTTACTATTTAAGTTTTTTTAGGATATTAAGAATTCTCCAACACCAACAGCCACTGAACACTAAAAAACGCAGACCAAAAATTATATGGATGAAGAGGAACTCTGTGGAGCTGAATTGCAAATATAATAGATGCATTGCCGTATCAGAAAGAAAAAGGAGGCTGGTCTATATTTGGAATAAAAACGAAATTCGAAAAAGCTTCTGTTCCATTAACAATATTCCATCAACGTCAAATAATTTGAATTAATATATATTTTATTTTGTTTGTAAGCACATTTTTGTAAAAATTAGACTAGATATTTTTGAACAAACGTGTTAGATGATATGCTTATATAGCACCAATATGATAGGTGATGACGAATAAAACGTTTTGTGAATCATATTGTATTTATTTTTAAACATATTCAATAGTTTTCTATAGGAAAGGTATTTTAATGCATTTTGCATATTTGACAAGATATAACAAGAAATTTCCTATAAAAATTTTGAAGTTACTAAATAATCATTTATATTAATGATAAACTTTACTTATTGAGAATATAATATATTCTATTTAGTCTAGTAGTGTCTAAAATTGGAAAACATTTATTAATTTTTTAACATATTCAACAGTTTTGTATAGAATTTCAATACATTTTGCATATTTGGACTTTAAAATAAGTAACTAAATAATATAGTTAGGTAACGATAAAGTTTATTTTTTGAATATTGAATATTTTGCATTTAGGGGAATTGTACTTAAAATGGGAGCATAAATTATTTATTTATTAACATTTCAGAACGAAATAGACTAATCTGGTCTATCTTCTTAAAATAAAAATATCTTTCCGAAAGACTACTGACTTCTTTAGAATATTCGATCAATGTCAAATAATGTTGAATTAACAACACAATTTTGTTTATTTGCATATTTTCGCTAAAATTAGGTTAAGTTATTATTAGCATAAAATCATTTACCCTCACTCAATATTTTTGACCAAACGTATTAAATTATATACTTACTACTACTATTATATTGCACAAATATCTTTGGTGAGTACAAATAAAACTTTAGTCAAAGTTTTGTGAATCACATTTTATTTATTTTCACAACATAACTTATGCATAAAAATTATCATTTAATGCATTTCGAATAGTTGAATAAGATATAACATGTTAACATTTCCTACAAAGCAGAAATACTAAACTATAGCAAGTTGCTTATTAAATACTTTATATTTAACAATAAAGTATATTTATTGAAAATGGCATATTAAGTCGTGTTAAGTACAAACAAATACCACATAATATACAAATACAACAAGCAGTGATTTTTCTATGTTGTATAAGTACCTACTGTGAATATAAAATGCAAAGCGGTTGCACTATTGTGACAATAAAAGCATACTGGTTTCGAAGCAGCTCATTTTGATTATAATGTTCTAGGAGACACTGTTGAATTGTAGTCTTCACGAAAGAGTCATTTTAGGATAAATACAAGTACTTAACTAGTTAGTTTAGTAGAGATACAGTTCTATAGTTGAGGTTATATCATCTTCATTTTTATTGTCAACCAAAAATATTTTGGCTTCATGAAGCACTTTATTTAAAGTACTTAAAATAATATACCCGACGCGCACTGGTAGTTTTATACAAGTCTTGTTTGAACACAATATTTTTTTTAATGAACACATTGTCCAAAAACACTTGAATGTTCAAGTCTTCTAACAGAATCACAGACATACTTGGGTACCCTTCAGATGGTTCATTTAAATAGAAAAAGCACAAAGTTCCTTCCTTTCCGTCCAACTATCCATCCTCAAGCACATTAATCTTCATATCAGCTGATCAGCTTCATGTAGCAAATTAAATGAGAATATAAAGGGGTCTTTGATCTTTCTGCGTTTAGTGTCGACGTTCTCGGAGAAGGACATCAACTTTACCTAAATATGAAGGACATCCAGGTAGCTTACTTGAAATCTCCCACAAGAAACCATTACGAAATATAATTACGTTATAAAATAATTAAATAAATGAAAAACCAGTGAAATATTAATGTAAACAAATAAGTCGACCATCGATTCGGTCGTAGCGTGAGGGGGGCTATTTTGAGATGGCTGTGCGTGGCCGATTGTTAGCATGGCCGAAAGAGACTGTAGCCGAAACGATTATAAACGAAGGACGCTGAGTCACAACCATCTTTATCCCAAACCAGTGGGTAAAGATGGCTGTGGGCGCGTACGTAAAGACAAATATATTCTATGAACGTTCAGTGTATTCTAACCCAATATTTGTGTTTACATTTTAAATTTTTATTTAGAATATACATCGAATCTGTATTTATTTGCCTTTAACTTTACGGGCTTGGAATTGTAGAAATTAGAATTATTCGTATTTATAAAATGTCGTCAACGTCTTCGTCGCCTGAAATTGTAAGAAATAAATTACTCTGGGAAGGTTGCAGTGACGATTCGTCAGATTCCGAAAACGAAAATCAAGGAATCAGACTGTGGGCCCCTCGAAATTTTAGATTACGATTAGACCACTTAAAGTCTGTAGGTAGTGATGAAGAATTTAGAATAAGATTTGGTCTTACCAAAGAAACAGTTGAGGTGTTTGCACAAAGGTTTTTAACGATACTTATCGCACCAAAAACTGAAAGGTAAATATAATCATTAAATCAAAATTTAAGTGTAATAAAATAGGTACTATTTTTTTCCAGAAATCATGCAACAGCAACGCAGCAGATCCTTCTAGTACCTTGCTTTTGTGCTACAGGATGTATGTTACAAATGGTTGAGAATTTTGCTGGGATTCATAAATCTACAGCATGCCAAATTGTAAAGAGAATAATTTGCATCATTAGCACCAGATCACATAAGTATGATAAATACACAACAGGAAATTTGTGAAGTGAAATGGGAATTTTATACTCTTGCAAGATTTTCTCGTGTAATATGGGTCATTATAAAATGATTATACCCATAAAAATTATTTCACCAGGTAATAAATGCATAATTTAAATCAGTGTCTTACAAGTTATTATATTTCTAAATTACTTTTAGGCAGTGCCAATGCTGAGTATTTTAGGTCTAGAAAAGGATATATTTCACTAAATGTGCAAGTGGTAGGTGATGCTAATTTACACACAGGATATTGTAGCTGGATGGCCTGGTTCCATCCATGATCAAACAATATTCAATAATAGTTCAGTAAAAACATGATTTGTTAGTAATGAGTTTGGAAATTTAATAATGCTTATAGATTCAGGATATGCTTTAAAAAAATATTTGATAACACCAATTCTCAATCCAAGAATTGAGATCGAACAAGTTTTTAATGAACCTCAAATTAGAAGTCGAAACCCAATTGAAAGACTAAGTATTTGGTGTTTTCGTTTTCCCCTAGGTTGTCACTTGACACTGCAAAGACTGTTATTATAGGGTGCCTTATAATATGGCAATTAATATGAACGTTCCACACCCTATTATTGATGCAAACATAACATGAAGCATTTGAAAACAATGATATAGGGAATGCTCACCAGGAGGAACATAATTTCAAAGAAGAGTTTCTCATATAATATTTTATTAATTTACTGGATGGAAATAATCATTGATATACATGTTTTTTTATTAGGCAAGTGTTTCGTGTCATTTTTTTGCTGTTATTTTATTGTAGTTTTAAGCCTTTTTAGTTATCAGTTTTATATTTTAGGATTACTATATGTACCACTGTAAATGGGCTCTGCTCATTGACTAGGTATTGAATAAAATTTAAATTCAAAATTTATTTTATTAGGTAAGTTTAAAATTTCAACTTTTGTTGTGGTGTTAAAAAAATCTGGACATGATAAAACATAAGAAATTGGATATAGCCTCAACTCTCAAATATCCTGTAAATTTTATATTTTGATACTATCATAGAAATAAATTGGGTATTAATTTGAAGAAAAAGTTTTTTAATTAAAATTTGTTAAACATGGATAATTTCAACACTTTATAGGAGACAGCCCTATCCATTTTTTTATGCTAGCAATATGAAAAACCAAATGTAAACTAGGATGTTAGAAAATTCAATAAAACACATATTTGTAGAATATTTTTTATTTACACATCAATTTTAATTATGGAGTAGCTAATTGTTTTTTTTTTAAGTTGAATTTCTAGCTCTAATCGTTCATTTTGCAAAGTAAGGTTTTTTATTTTAGTACACATAGTTCTTGTTCTCTTTTCATTCTTTCATCATGATACTCCTGGTTCCTTGCTGCTTCTTCTTCTTCTAATAATCTATTTTTTAAAACTTATCACAACGGTTTGTGAATTGCCACTTCTACAGAAGGATCCACCATTGCCTCGCAAAATCTGGCATTACAATTCTGCAAACTGGGACGATCTAAGGGAGTTCTACCTAGATTTTCCTTGGCTCGACGTCTGCTTTGGCACTAACGCTAACGACCCGTCAGCCTGCTGCGAAGAGATTACGCAACTAATCTCCTCAGGAATTAAAGCATACATCCCAAATTCCATTAAGTTACCGTCAAAGAACCAAGAAAGGCCTGGTTCGACAGAAGATGCGAAAGAGGTGTACAAGTACTGGCAGCAAAATCATTTTGTTATTTTGTCGAAGCGAAAAACGAATGCAAACATGTGATCGACGAAACTAAGGACAAACACAATCAAAGGATCAGGAATAAACTTTTGCGATGCCAAAGTGGCACAGAGGAACGTGGCATCACGGCGACTACAGCCAAGGAAAATGCAAACATGCTCGCCAATATGTTTCCATCGTACTCTATTAGACGTCCCCCAAGGCAAGGCTCTCTCCACCATATCGAACATCAACACTACCATGGCAGAAGTCAAGTTTCATCACCTTGATATTCGTAAAATCCTATACGTTTTATCTTTAATAATAATTTTATTTATTTTGTGGTTACATGGTATAGACAGAAAAACATACATAAATACACACCACACAAATAGGTACAAGTTATTAATAAAAAGTAAAATAGCATCACAAGAAAATATATAATTTAAATTATTGAACTGTTTTTGGGCATTTTCCTCCTTTCTTGACAAATCCATATCTTGCAGCGTTTTATTAAAATTCCGCGTGCGGGAAAACTGTAGGGATCTAAAAAATAATGGCCGAATTTTCAGGCTACAATCAGTATTTGAAATACAATTAATTAAATGAATCAGATGTCCTTTGCAAGTACACACATGCGGCAAATTACCAGAATTTGCATCATTAAAAATTGTTTCTAATTTTTCCATGTGCTGCATCATTACGTCGCATGGTTTATCCCAGCTACCTTTGGACAAATGATCAATGATTCCTAAGATTTTCGTCGTTGGAAGACCGAAAAAATATTAAATCGAAGGTTAAGACTGATAATCTGTGTGGCACCCATGCACAACGCATTTTCAAAGTTAATTTGATTACAAAACTAACATAAAACGAATGGCGTTTAGGTTACGTGCCCGCGAAATAACGAACCACATGACGTGCGCGCTGAATCTTGGATCCGCCCCTACATGCGCAATATTATGTCTTGATTTCTTTGTATCATGCGTAGTGGTAATAACTTTGTAACGGTTTGAAAAACCAATCGTTACTTTATGGGATTGGCACGCAACTTGCATTTTTTGGTAGTCTGGGAAATAATTTTGAAGAGTTTAAATATGATGACACTTGGCAACACTGCTAGCGACCTATTTATTTTAATCATTGTTAATTTATAATCCATTATACTATCAGCCTTCGCGCGCATCATAATGTTTACGTTTACATTTGTATTTTTTTTCACTTCATGCAACAAAACTAACTCAGGGCATGCCCAAAATCAATAAAAAAAATGTTTTACAAACATAACCTTAAAAAAAGCATGTCTTGCCACTGAAATCTAACCCGGACCGCGCCGTATCAGAAATGCAACATTTCACAACTGAGTTACTGAAAGGAACCCCATGGACCATAAAGGCATATATTTGTCAGAAATGTGTTTATGCAACTCCACCTAGTGGCGTTGGTTAATGCAAACATTGTGATGCACGTGCAGCAATGTGTTATTTTTGACAAGGCTGTGCGTACACCCTAAGGAGGGCTCCTCTAGCCTCTAGCGCTCCTTAGTACACCCCTTCAATATCGCCCCGAAGCTTTGCGCTTTTGTTTACTATTTTAGAATGTCTTAACATTTCACCTCACGCATGGCCCTCCGCTCGCTTCGCTCACTACGTGGGCTCAACGAACGGGAAGTAACTAGAACTAACCCAAGGCATACCCAACGTTCCAGCAGGATAACGTATATCGTCTGCCGAGTCCGCCATTGTATATAAGTAATTTTTAAAGTGAATAATTCTTCAGTTTCATGAGAGTGATATATCAAGGCCGCGTCACGACACGGTTTTTGATATTTGCGTCTCGCAAGAGAGATAAAGTATATAGTCCTATCATAGCTCTGATGAAACATTTGTGCCATCTGTGGTATACCTAAACTTATACAACAGTATAAGTCTGTAACGTAACTAAGTAAAATTAATCAAAAGTTTATTGGACTAACCAAACCTATTAAAATTGATTATAATGTATTGGAACCGACTAAAGTAAGTTGAGACTAAGTGAAACTAACCGAAAGTTGATTGGACTAGCCAAATCTATTAAAATTGAGTATAACGTATAGGAACCGGTTCAAGTGACTAAAATAAGTCAAGAGTAAGTGTAACTGACCGAAAGTTGATTAGACGACTAACCAAGTGAAGTGAATACTTGTTTGGTTGCATGAGAGTGATATTTCAAGGCCGCGTCACGACACGGTTTATGATATTTCCGTTTCCCAAGAGAGATAAGGTATATGACACCTCTCTATCTCAAAATAAGATTGCCATTTTCGGAAGGTTAGCGGACTCCGTTACGCGTCGCGCGGTAACATTCTTTCTCAAACGGCATTCCATTACTTTACGCTCTAAAACACAAATAACTATTTAAACAATTAATTTGTTTTTGGAAATTTCTAACATAATCTTCATTTTAGAATATACAAATCATAGTAAGGAGTATTATATTTAACCTTACTTACATTCCAGTAAAAACAGCTATGCTTACATCAATGAAAAAAATATTTCTAGGTTTCAAAAGTACATCATTTTTAAGGTTCTTGTCAAAAAACTTACCTAATGGCATCTTTAGGAAATATAAAAAACCTATTTTATTGTTATATGTATAACTTGTCGCAGTGCAGTTTTTAGCCGCATAAACGTATCCACCTCTCTGTTTATCCATCTCTATTATATATATATGCACAGATATAAGTATCTACAATGCAATGCAGACTAATCATATAATAAGTAATATAAAATATCAGCAAACTGTTCAAGAACGTACATAACTGTTAATCACTGTAACTCGAAAAATATATAAACTGTATCTACGACACTGGCTAACACAAACCACTCATCTGACGCATTTAAAGATCCTTTACACAAATAGTGCACTATGTAAAAATCGACCTCTCCTATTGGTCGATCTATCTCGTATTACGATATGTCTGCATGATGCAATCGATTTCTATCAAGAGCTCTCGTGGTGTAGAGGTTTAGATCGTTGGGTCTCACCTGCTTTTTTTTATTTTTTTTTTTTAAGATTATGTTTCTAAACAGCTTTTTTTCTTGATTTTGGGTATGTCTTGGGTTAGATTGGGTTAGCACCTGGTTAGTTTCCTTTTCTTGAGCCCCCGTAGCGAGCGAAGCGAGCGGAGGGCCATGCGGATCGACCAATGGGAAAGGCCGATTTTTATTTAGTGCACTATTTGTGTAAAGGATCTTATAATGCTCATCTGACACGACCACGAGCGACGAGCCAACACTGTAGAATTTGATAGGTTTTAACCCAAAATGGCGGTCTGCGCGAGGGAATGCATTATGTCTAGGGGCTTACCCACAACTCTGAACAGGGTTGCGCCATAAACTGTTTTCATGTACTTCGCGATACAAACAACCAGTCGTTTGTATGTCCTCTGATGGTCTAGAGGTCTGCATGGTTGGCCTTCACTTCGGCGACCCGGGTTCAAACCCCGTCGGTTTTTTTTAAGGTTCAATTTCTAAAGTTAAGTTTTTTTTCTTGATTTTGGGTATGTCTTGGGCTAGTTTGGTTTAGCACCTGGTTAGTTTGCTCTTCTTGAGCACCCGTAGCGAGCGAAGCAAGCGGAGGGTCATGCGAAAAGTGAATTTAAGCAACCCACATTACTCCGCTCAATGTTATGGGTCAGCCCGTAGACATAAGTGAGGGAATGCGCATACCGGTCCAGCTTTAAGAGTTGTATAGCTGATTGTTTGGTAAGCTGTGTTGTTAGGTTGGTAACGAAGGCCTCAAAAAATGCATTTTATTAGGTTTGTTCTAGCAGCGATTTCAAACGGTTTCAAACAGTCCGGAGTTTGCGCATAACGATAGAAGCGTCGCTTATATCGTTATGCGCAAACTCCGGACGGTTTGAAACCGTTTGAAATCGCTGCTAGAACAAACCTATTGTCATTCAAGCTGACAGCATGTCTGTACTTTTTTTCAACGAAAATACAAATTGAAATCAGGTCCGCAGAAGGACGCAGCAGACTCCCTCTAAAGTTCTCGAATTATCAGCACAACAGGCCGTCAAACTCTAAGCACACGAATATCATCATCAAACAATGACATATACAGCGAAAAAAAAGTCGCGTCGCGAGTAACACAGTACGCATGAGAGAAGTGAATACTTCTTTATCGAGTATCGACCTATTTTACTTATTTGGGCCGGTTCCGATACGTTATAATCAATTCTAATACATTTGGTTAGTTTTAGTTAGTCGTCTAATCAACTTTCGGTTAGTTTCACTTAGTCTCAACTTATTTTACCTATTTGAGCCGGTTCCGACACGTTATAATCAACTTTAATAGATTTGGTAAAGTCGTTTAATCAACTTTCGGTTAGTTTCACTTAGTCTCAACTTATTTTGCTAATTTGAGCCGGTTCCGATACGCTATAATCAATTTTTCATTAACCACTCTCATGAAACCAAAGAACTATTCACTTCAAAAAAAATACACAAAAGCAAAAAGCAACAGTTACGGCTACAAAACGAAAACAGGTTCCAGGCAAGTACGGTTCTGATCGACACCTGCTGACACAGCTTAGTGTTTTAGTGCGCATGATAAAACGAGATCTTCTTTGCTTAAGTTTTTCGATTTTGCGTCGATTTTGACATGCGCAGATTCTTGTTTTTTTTGGTCCATAGGATGCCACTTTTGAATAGCCCAACAGACGGCTATTGCTTATCCACCAAAGTCTTAGATTTTCCTTGTCTGAGACCAAAGTAGTTGACCGCAATTCATTGCATCCTAATAAACACATGGGCAAACTCAAAGAATAAAGAAGAGATTAAACTAGCATTTCAAATTTAAACAACATACTACGCAAGCGCGAAGCACTCTGGACGATTGAAGGGTGTACGCATATATATATGGGTGTACGCACATCTTTTGTCGTCTGTCTCTTGTCGATATCAAGTCGAATCTGTCATTCTGTCAATTCGAATCTGTCATTCTGTCAATTCTTTTTGTAAATGAAAACCATATACTTAAAGCTGCATTTACATTCAATTTGAAGTCAAATTCAAGCTGAAATTTGCCTGCTTGTCATATGGTGACAGCACGTAGCATTTACATTGGACAAAATTCGAAGTTGACTTTGAAGTGCACTTTGAATTTTGTTAAGCTGCTTGCCAAACGCAAGCAGGATATAAATTTGTAGGTTAGATTATTTTTGTTTATCTTAATATTCTTAATGTTGCTTTGTTTATGTTAGGTCTAATTTATCTATGGATTAGGTAAATTTCAATTTTGTGTTGGAATAAATTAACATTTGTATCAAACAACTCGGACACATGTAAAATCGACTTTGAAGGGCCCCACTTTGATGAAAATGATTTTTTTTTAAGGCACTGCAATTGAAAAAAACGATTTCAACGAGGAATTGTTCTTAAAAATGATTAGTAATTATCTGGCAATTTACAACACACAAAATAAACCATTCCATACGTATAATTACGTAACCTAAAAATTCGTTCAATGTAAATGACATATTTGCGAATTGCACTTTGACTTGGACTTCAAATTGAATGTAAATGCAGCTTAAAGCTGGATTTATAGATTGACATAACATAGGCATAGCATAGACATAGTATAGCATAAGCACATTACAAGAAATGGTCGATTTATAAAACGGGCTTGTGCTATGTTGCGCCTGAGCCGTAAATCGAAAATACTAACCTTACAAATTTCATAATTTTGTTTAAAATGTTTTAAAGAAGTATATTATAGAGTCTTATGTATATTAATTTATAAATCCTTACCATTCTCAAAAAGAACAAGCATTCATAAAGCCAAAACGCCAAACTTTATTGAACATCGCATATGTCATTCCCTCAAAAGGTAAATATTATTAAAATTCTGTGTTTTCATTGGTCGAACATAAGCACATAACATAAGAAGTTGAATATTGGTCAACTTCTTATGTCAAGCTTATGTTGTGTTTTATGTTATGTCGATCTATAAATTGCCTAACTTAAATATGAATGTTTAACTTCTTATGCTTATGCTATGCTTATGTTATGTCAATCTATAAATCCAGCTTTATGATGAAAACTTTAGTTATCTATTTTCTCTTTCATGAAAATAATTTTTAATATAGAAGAAAAAGCTAGAAGCCCTCCTTCATTCTTAACTTATTAAAAAAAAGTAGTAAGTGGAGAGAGTCTAAAAGCCAAAATTTCCACATGAAACGGACCCTCTTTTACTTTTCGACCTTAACAGGAAGTGTCTCAGAGTGTTGACACAAGAATAATTTAAGCAAGTCAACCGTGATAATAGTAAAGTCTGTTTCGCATTGCGATTTTTTACTAGGTATAACCCCAAAGAGTAAAAAAAGTAAAGTGCTACCTTTCAGTTAAATTAGGGAACCCATATCCTAAGCGAGGCCTCACAACAATTAGATAAATATCTTTTATCGCAGTTTAATTCTCATTTCTATTACAAAACAAAAACAACTATTTAACGAAAGTCCTACCATAGACAGAATATATGTACAGGGTATTTTCCCCATTCTAGGCATTTAGCCAGGCTCAAGAGTACCAAAAAGAACTGTAACTTGCCATACTGTGTACTTAAACGGGTCCACTGGTTAGCATCATCAAAGGGATTCCTTATCCACCATTTAAATTGTATTAGAAGGAGTACGATCCATTCATTGCCATTTTATGTTTACAATATTACCATATTTAATTATACATTTTATGTGTATCTAGGGTTTTGCATTTTTGGCATAAATATTTAACAAATATTTAACAAATATTCAGGTGGGTAATTATAGATTTTTGCAGGATTTTAGTCTATAAGCTAGTTTACAAATTGAGGTTATTACACATTCATACACAATCTTATTATAGCTTGCTAATTTTCATTTTAAATTACATGTTGTCTACTTGTTACATGTTGATAGAATGACTGTTCAATATATGGTTAATTGTTTGTATTATTTTGTTTGATGATCAAAGGGGCCACAATTCACCATAATATCTTGCCTTTAAGGGGAAATTCTTCACTAGGGCATTAAGAAAAATTGCACTGTATTAATTTTGTTTATCGCAACCCTAAAAGGCTGAGCTACCAAGAAGTCATCATGAGTCCACTCAAAAACTTGGAAGTAACAATGTGGGGTGGCAACTTCACGTTAATAACAAAAAGAATAATATTCCCAAAAAACAAGACTCTTTATTAACTAGAACATATTCTTTTTTCACAAACAATTATTTTACATAATATGTCTCCTGCCTGAGTGATTTCCGGAGTAAAATGGGCTGAGATGACCTTACCTGTAAACAATGAGAATAAAAAGTGTGTGAGCAAGAAATGTACCAAAACCATAAAATCTTAAGTTCAGTAAAATAAATACATATAATCGTTAACACAAATTGATATTCAGGGAGCATAAGTAGCAGTAAATAAATTATTCTTACAAATTATTATTGTAGTAAGATTAACTATTGTAAAAATTAAAAAAAATTAATGTAAATTTTCGTATTAAAATATTGAAATAAATCAATCATTATACAAGGTAGAAAATTAAGATTTGTTTAAAATTCGACCACCTGGATAAGCCTAATTGCTTCAAAATGACATTGTTCAGTGGATATAAGTTAAAATTTCTGCATAGGTAATCTTATTTTATGGAAGGTTTAATTTTTAAGGCTAAGAAACAAGCGGCGTGGCCGCCTGTGCCTGCGGCACGCGCGAGGCCCTTCGGGCCTCGTTTGTGTGACCTTCGGTCACACATTATTGCCACGCTCCTATCCGTACCGTGGCCTATAATTAGAAAGCCCTTATAATTAAATTTACCAATCGCTAGTCTAATTTTACCGTGATAATTTTCTAATTGGTTGCCATGGTAACCGACTTGTCAACGTCAATCGTTAAATTTTTTTAAATCTTTACCTAAATACCAAATATCAAATCTCTAAGTAGTACGATTGATGAATTATGACGATTTTTTACTTTTTTTTGATTACCATAGCAACCAATTTTTTAGTATGAAATTATGCTTCATAAACAATCCTAAGTACCAGACTATATATTTTATTAATTATATACATATTATTAATTGGTTGCCATGGTAACCGACTTGTCAACGTCAATTGTTAATTGTTTTTTAATCTTTACCTAAATACCATATATCAAATCTCTAAGTCGGACGATTGACGAATTAAGACGATTTTTAACTTTTTTTTGGTTACCATAGCAACCAATTTTTTATTATCAAATTAGGCTTCACAAACAATCCTAAGTACCATACTATATCTTTTATTAGTGATATACATATTATTAATTGGTTGCCATGGTAACCGACTTGTCAACGTCAATCGTTATTTTTTTTAAATCTTTACCTAAATACCAAATATCAAATCTCTAAGTCGTACAATTGACGAATTATTACGATTTTTTGCTTCTTTTTGGTTACCATAGCGACCAATTTTTTAGTATCAAATTAGGCTTCATAAACAATCCTAAGTACCATACTATATCTTTTATTAGTGATATACATATTATTAATTGGTTGCTATGGTAACCATGTTATCAACAAAAAATGCTAACATACTTTCACCTCTACTTATAAATTGACATCGAAAAAAAGAAAAGTTGGGACTTGTTTACACGGACAAAAATGCCAAAAAACGTTAACTTGTCCTGTTTTCACACCCTGTATATTAACAGATCGTAACCAATATCAATAGGCTTCGAGGGTTTGTGGACCACTAACACTATGCCAAATTTCAAGTCGCTATCTTCAAAATTGCGACCTGTAAATGCCAAAAAACAGTAACTTGTCCTGTTTTTACACCCTGTATATTAACCGAGCGTAACCAAAATCATTAGGCTTCGAGGGTTTGTGGACCTCTACCTCTATGCCAAATTTCAAGTCGCCATCTTCAAAATTGCGACCTGTAAATGCCAAAAAACTGTAACTTGTCCTGTTTTCACACCCTGTATAACAATTAGCGCAGAAGAGCAAAGGAACAAAAATACGTGTCTTACCGAATACTTCCATTTGACATAAAAAAAGAATATTATCCTTGTTTACACTGACAAAAATGGCAAAAAACGGTAACTTGTCCTGTTTTCACACCCTGTATATAAACCGATCGTAACCAAAATCAACAGGTTCCAAGGGTTTGTGGACCTCTACCTCTATGCCAAATTTTAAGTCGCTATCTTCAAAATTGCGAGCAGTAAATGCCAAAAAACGGTAACTTGTCCTGTTTTCACACCCTGTATAACAATTAGAGCAAAAGAGCAAAGGAACAAAAATACGTGTCTTACCGAATACTTTCATTTGACATCAAAAAATAGAAAAGTTGGTCCTTGTTTACACGGACAAAAATGCCAAAAAACGGTAACTTGTCCTGTTTTCACACCCTGTATATTAACCGATTATAACCAAAATCAACAGGCTTCGAGGGTTAGTGGACCTCTACCTCTATGCCAAATTTCAAGTCGCTATCTTGAAATGTTGGTCCCTGTTTATGCCAAAAACGCCAAAAAACGGTAACTTGTCCTGTTTTCACACCCTGTATATTAACCGATTGTAACCAAAATCAATAGGTTCCGAGGGTTCATGGACCTCTACCTCTATGCCAAATTTCAAGTCGCTATCTTCAAAATTGCGACCTGTAGTCGATCCCATCACATACATACACACACACACACATACACACATACACATATACATACATATACACAAAACGGGTGTAACCTGGGAAAGGAAAAAAGAACTGTACAGGGTGGGGTTACCTCCATCTATTTCTTCCTGCTTCTGTTCTGTTTAACATCCTTGGGCATACAGATAGTCACGGCAGGTAGCTATAGTTTGCCTCCGTGGCGACGCTGGGTTGTTCCTCCGAAATGTGAGGTCACCTAGCCGAAGCCACAAATGAGCTTACCGGCTCCTGTTTGTAGCTTCTGTACAGTTCTTTTTTCCTTTCCCAGGTTACACCCGTTTTGTGTATATGTATGTATATGTGTACCGGTGCCAATTAAGGTGTATGAGTGCATGTATGCATATGTATACATATTGCCTGACGAAGCCAAGAAGCAGAAACACGTGTCGCCGGGTTACCTCCATCTGTTTCTTCCTGCTTCTCTTC
>MU191510.1:21255-35285 GCA_016904865.1 Pissodes strobi
TATGGCTGTTTCGAGTGCGAGTCCCGTAAACCTGGCTATGTGTGATAAAGGAGTTGTAAAGGTATTCAGGCTGTTTATAAGACGGAACTTTAAAGGTAGTACTTGCCATATGGACAGTACAGCGCTCATCCAAATTTAACCAGCCGGAGGCAGACAGAAAAGGCGAGACATGATCAAATTTCCTCGCATTGTATGCAAATTTTAGGCAGGTATTTTGCAGTTTTTGCAAGCTATGGCGGTCCTCTAATGTTAAGGCAGGCCAATAGAGAGTGTCACAGTAGGCTAAGTTGGAAAGAATTAGACTATCACACAGTCGTAATTTGATATCTGCAGTTAGGTACACTTTGTGCATATAGAGGTTTTTTAGTTTGTAAAATGACTTTTGCAAGAGATTAGAAACATGACTTTTAAATCTTAGCGCGGAATCAAAAAGGACGCCCAGATTCCTGCAAGAATTGTTGGGGGTTAAGATATTGTCATTGATTTTTTTTTCAAAATTTATGTCGGTAAATTTCTTCAAATTAGTGGCTGAACCAAGCAGTGATATTCGGATATCTTACTAATTATGCTTTGAGCATCCTTAAACATCTGCGGCTTCCACGGGTAGTATATCCGAAAATCGTCAGCATATTGGTGTGACTTGCACGAAATTACAAATTTAGAAAAGTCAGATGTGTAGATGGAGAAAAGAAGAGGCCCCAGGATGCTGCCCTGAGGGATGCCCCTGTTCAGTGGAAGCCACTCAGATACCTTCGAGCCATGCCTAACATGTTGCCTTCTTCCCCCAAGATAGTTTCGGAAGAATGCTGTCGGGATCCCGCCCAACCCGAAATACTTTAACTTTGTTAACATTACCTGATGATCAAGTGTGTCAAATGCCTTACTGTAATCCAATAGCACCAGAGAGGCAATCTTACCCTCGTCACAACCAGTGTAGATGTCATTTGAGACGTGAAGCAGAGCTGTGGTAGTACTGTGATTTGCGCGAAAGCCAGAATGTGTAGGAGGCAAATTGTTTGACTCAGTGCAAAAGTCAAATAACTGGTAGTGAATTACCCTCTCTAGTACCTTTGAGAGCGTAGGAAGAATACTGATAGGTCGAAATTCGGCCACTGAGCTGGGGTTATTATTTTTTGGGACAGGAACCACACCCCACAATGTGGGGAACTCGCCTGTAGAAAGACAGCGGTTTATGGTGAAAGTTAAATGATCACTAAGGTAAGGAATAACATGTAGCAACATTCTGATACTAATACCGTCTGTGCCCACTGCATTAGTTTTAATTTTTTTAAGAATGATTGACTCTACCTCCTTGGTAGAGACTAGAGAAAAATTGAATTTAGACTTTACATGCAGATGCAAACCGCTGTAGGTTTCCTTAATAAACTGTTCGTTATTGGAGGCAATTTGAGGCACTGAATTAATAAAGTGGGAGTTAAACGAGTCAGCGTCCCCCAGGCGAGTAGGGGGAGATTGAGCCTGCGCCCCCAGATTGAGCCATCTTAGTGTTTTCCAAAATGATTTAGGATTTGATTTGAATGTGTGTTCCAAATAAGCCTTTTTTTCGTTGCGCAACGCCATTGTGATGTAGTTTCTCAAATCTTTATATTCTGACCAGAAAGTAGCCCTTTTCGTAGATTTATACTTAGAAAGGGCCCGGTCGCGAAGTTTCATGAAAAACCTGATGTTTTCCGTTAACCACGGCGCAGGAGATTTCGTGATTCTGCTTGCCTTATACGGCGCGTGGATATCCAAAAAATAATTTAAATTATTGTTGAAAAAAACGACCATATCGTCTACCTGATCCATCGAGTAAATCGAGTCCCATTCAACCGACAAGAGATCCCGCAAAAACAAGTTTTGATCAAAATCAGAAAAATCCCTGCATGTGCGAAAAATTATAGGACGTTTTGGTTTTTCAATTTTTAATTCCGAGTAAATTAACCGATGGTCTGAAATGTCTCCCATGCCCACTACCCCCGAGTTGAGGGACAAATCCGGAGTTGAGGTAACCAGGATGTCTATGAGAGTGCTTGTGAGGTGCGTCACTCTCGTAAACTCTTTAATATGTTGTGTAAGGCCATATTTTTCCAACAAGTTATTTACCAGCCTGGGTCCATCCCTATCCCCCCAAGCCGGGTTCACATTGAAGTCACCCCCAAAAATAACATAGTCGTAGGTCGGTATTAATACATTTTCCAAGTCGTTAAGACAATTTTTTAAATTGGCCTCCTGATGCCAATATATGTCTATATAGCGACCCGAAACATACATTATGGCCTTTAATTTTAATATTTACCCATAACTGTTCTAAATCGCTAACCCCATTCGGAGTCTGAAGAACTCTGTAACTTAAGTAGTCTTTAATGTAGAACGCCACCCCACCACCATCAGAGTCCCTATCCTTTCTCAAAAGTCTATTTCCTGGAATAAAGTAGGCTTTATCTAGTAATTTATCATATAACCAGGTTTCCGATAAACCCACTACATCATACAACTCTCCCGTAATATGCTCCACAAACTTATCAAATTTTGTATTGCAAGATCTAATATTAAAAAATGACACTGAAGTAACGTCTGAATGCGTGTGCATTCTTTCCTTTTATAAAGATGGGCCATAATGCCCCGCAAGAAGTATCTGATTTAAAAATTAATACAAACAGAAGCAAAAAAGAAAAATATTATTCTTACTGCACTCTGACAATGCAAGCATGCGAAACGCTACTCGTTTTTTTGTTAAAAAAGCAATAAATAGAAGGTAATCAAAATTCCTTTTAATTCAAATATGGTTTGCTATGCTTTTGTTGAGTGCAAAACATTAAAAACAATTATCCTAAAAATAAACTTAAATTTAAATAAACATTACATAAAAAATAACATTTTCGAGAAGAGATAAGCCGGTTCGCTGAGAATGTCCAAATGAAATAAAATAAAACATTTTGTAGGCAAAAAACTGAACAGTTGCATGTAGCTCGACCGGGCTGATTTATTTGCCAGTATTTTGCAGCAGGTCGCTTGTAACTTCTACTTTTTGTTTAGTGATTTGATTCCAATAGAGTACTTTTCCTCCAGTTGACCACACGTTTTTACTGCCAAATTTCTTTTTGCCCGCTAAAAGTAGCTTAAATCTGGCAGCCGTCAAGTCCTCAAAAATGGCGTAGCCGCTTCCCTTGAGATATTTCTTGGCTTCGAAGATTTCGTTTCTTTTAATGTTCCTCGTAAAATTTACGATAATATTACGGGGTGAATCATTATCTGAGGAGCTCGATTTTACCCGAAAAACGTAATCAATGTCTAGTATTACAAGCTACTTTGACTTTGATATGGAAGCCGTATCTTTGGCTACTTGATCACAAGGCAACAGATGGCGCGAACGACGCTCAATTTTGTGGCAACAAGTTCTAAGTACAGGGAGTCCATTCTATTCTCCCTTAATATTTATCTATGAAGAACAGCAAAAGCATTATTTTATCAAGCTGGTGAAGCGTTGGTGAAATCGGACGTCAACAGAAAACCTATAATAAAAATACACGATTTCACCAATCATATGTTTGTTAACATGCATTTGTTAACAATCACAGAATACAATAGAACGCTTCAGGTATTCCAGCAAAATAACCATTATCTAAAAAACGTAAAATTAAAGAAAGTGCTTTAAATTTATTAAATAAAAATGATTATGCCACTTCAGCTTCTCCTAATTTTAATTACACCTGCTTACCTTTGATAAGAACTGGAGCTGAAGGGACACTTCAAAATTAACTAAAACTTTAAACAAAAATCATTCAAGTCTTCCTAAACAAATAATATCAAATTGTAGATATGACACCTCGAAAACAAATTAATAATTATGTACCTAATAGCAGCTCAATATCACAATAACCTAAAAGACCAGTAACCAGTAATTAAACGATATGACATTATTATTGTCATTTTGTCAAAGTCAATCAAAACTTGACAAATCGCACGAGCTTTTTCATGTTATTTGCATTTACTAACCATTTTCATTTTTAGATTTGTTTGCTCTTGACAACGGGCGCAGATTTGTTTCTCGAAACTTCGATCGTTTTCCAGTTTCTTTTAGGTTTTTCAGCTTCGTTAGGGCACAAACAATATAGCTACGCAACAGACGGCGCCTCAAATGTGTTTAAAACGAGCCGAATAATGAGGCTGTTGGCTGCCGCGAGCCTCATTCGCTTCTTTCGCCGGCATCTCGTTCAGTGGAAACAATATAGATGGCGCTACGAACAGCCTCAATTCGATACGCCGTTGCCATATCCACTGAATTGTAGGTAAATTTGAGTTTAAAAAGTAATAATAACTTGTTAGGTACTTAAAAAGTAATATAACTTCTGATAATTTATTTTTGATCATATATTGAATATAAAATTTGACCCAGTTCCTATTATAAAAAGGCTGAAATATTGTACAAACCCCTGGCATTGCAAAAAAGGTGTTTGTAATGAAAAGTGAGAGATTTTGAGAATTTCACGTTAATAGTTATTTATTACAGCAAAGAGCTATATTAAGTTTTACACTGACTATTTCACTAGAGTGTTTTTTACTGGTAAAACGTCATAGCAACTGCTCGTTTCCTACTGACAAAACCACTATCTGCCCGTTAATTGAGTGGTTTTTTTTAGCGACAAAACTATGACAGGTCCATCAGAAAGGTGTCTGGTATAACTATTATTGTGAGTTTGACAAACGTCATTAAATAATAATTCTACATTTAATTTTGTTAACAAATAAATAAAGCTTCTGTTTGTTAATACGGTGCATTGTCTAATTTTTCTCGTGAAATAGTCATGACGAATACCACTCGAGAAAAAATTGTGTAGACAAAATTATTCTCAAGGTTTTATTCAAGTTTATTGCTTCTCGGCAATTTCGCTCATGACATTTTTGACAAAATCACTCGCCTGACGGCTCGTGATTTTGAATATCTCATTCGCGAAATTGCCAAGCAACAAATTTTCATACCTTTCGAAAATTTTGCCTACAAAAATTTTTCTCTTGTGATATTATATATGAAAATTTCTTATATTCTTATCACAAAATAACGTGTAGGTAATAGGTCTGAGCCGATGTAGTAAAGTCTACCTATATAGCAACAGGTGCATAGCTCGACTGGCGGCTGGCGGCGAAATTCATGCAGTTCGCGCTGGTTCATGGTTCGCGCCTTGTCGTGCGGACTCGTGCATTCGTGACGGGCTGGCTAGGTAGACAGGTCCGTACCGACACAACAAAAACGGGGTTCCACACCCCCGTGCAGATTTTGTTAGGTTGTTGAAAATTGCACTTCGAGAGTTTTCGGTTGCCCTGAATTTGAACAAAATAACGAAAACATCTAGAATCAACCCTTGAAGACGTGAGGGGATGAAAACACCTCTACAGGAGGAATAATAGGAAATTATTCTCGGAAGGAAGAGAGTTTGGGTGCGCCATATCTGAATAAAATAATGGAAAAAAAAATATTGAGCGCGTCTGCTAGTACTCGAGACTGATGTGTAAACATATCCTATAACGACATCGGTTGTGAAAAAAGTTACAACAGCACATTGTGTTCTCAGGCGGTAACTCATCCAACTACTAACCACGCCCGACTTTGCTTAACTGCAGTGATCGGGCGAGAACTGGTATTTTCCACGTGCTATGGCCGTTACCTGTACATTTTAGCTTGTTCATAGAATAGAAACAAACACATTCGCATTTATAATAGGTTTGTTCTAGCAGCGATTTCAAACGGTACAAAGCCATCCGGAGTTTGCGCATAGCGATATAAGTGTCGGTTATATTGCTATGCGCAAACTCCGGATAGCTTGTACCGTTTTAAATCGCTGCTAGAATAAACCTAATATTAGTTAGGACTCTTTAATAATACTTACTGGCAGCTTCGGAGTGGATTAATTCACTGCACAAAATCGACACGAAAATCTAATGCCACCAGAAATAACATCAACATATGGACACAGTTGATTTGGGAAAGTCAATAACCAAATTGTGCAAATTTTATAAGAGGGCCATGATTCAATATTGTTTAAACGGGGCATCTGAATAATACTTTTGACAGTTCGTTTAATTTCAAATAAATAAATTCAAATTTGTCGTGGATTTTGAAGCGAAAATTCATTTTAAATTCAACCGTCCATTAAAAGTAAGCTGTGCTATGGATGCAAATACACTGCGAATATAATAATTAAAAATAATACTTTTGACGGTTCGTTTAATTTAAAATATGCTTTTTTATCGTCTAAAATGCATTTAAAACGATTTTAAATGGCAAAATTGTATATAATACCGCCCTAGCGGCTAGAATCGGTTTGCGCATTTTCGTCCCATTTGCCGAGATATACCCTCATACCGCCGCGTAAGATGTTTACACATCAAAAATAAGATATACCCCTAAAAAGTTGAGTAGATGGAAACAGCCATTTTTCAAATATCTACAGAAAATGGTTGAAAATTGCACTCCGGAGGTTTTTCAGTGCGCTACAACCTGAATTAAATAATGAAAAAAATTAGTGATCGATCCCTGAAGAGCTATAAGGGGGTGAAAGCACTATCTCATGAATCTTTACAGGATACAATGCACTCCGGGGGTTCTCCAATCCGTTGAATCTGAGTGAAATAATAACATAAATTTGTTTTAAAAGTCGCGGGGATGAAAACTCTCTTTTTTGAATCTCTATAGGAAATAACTACGCTCTGAATATGAATAAAATAATGAAAATAATTGAGATCAAGCTTTGAGACTTGTAGGGATGAAAACACTCCCTTTTAAACCTGTACGAAAAATAATCGAGTAGATTGCAGACCGGTGGTTTTCGGGTGCGCTACGTCTGAATAAAAAATTAAATAAACTGGGATCAACATTTGACGAGTTGCGGAGATGAAAACACTTCATTTTGAATCTATACAGGAAATAATTTAAAAACGCGGTTGTAGTGTTTTTTAGTAAACTGGATCTGAATAAAATAATGAAAAAGTCGTAAATTAACCCCAGAAGCATTAGGAAGATAGAAACATTTCCCTCTTACTTTACTTACGCGGTGATATTTTCAAGGATTTCCTAGTCGGCTAATTCTGAATTAAGTTAAAAACAACAGGATCAACACCTGTAAAGATTTAAGGGGATGAAAACGATCTGTTTTGAATCCACAGGAAATAATCGAAGATTGCAATTCGGAAGTTTTGTCGTGATGTGGTAATGAAGAAAATCTGGGTACACCTTTAAAGAAAAAGAATGATAAAAACACCCCCTACCTCGAATCTCCCCCGGAATTAATTGCAAATTGCCCAACGGGAGTTATCGGTTGCGCTATATAACTTTTTTTTTTAAATTACTGAACGCAACATGAATGTTTGTGAGCGAGGGTAAATATGAAAAAATAGCCAATTTAATACAATACACACAGTATGTCCATAGATTGACTCAGAAAGAAGAAGAACTGTTTTATTTGTGCATTTTCGAAGAAAAGATTCACCTTTACTTGTCCTAAAACGTTAAAAAATTATTAGTTTTCAGTAAAAACTATACTGGACACGCAAAAATGTAAAACATATTTTACATAACCTTATAAATAAAAGTTCTTTTCCCGCTGAAGTTACTTTTATTCTTGAGGTTTTTGTACTTTTTAAAAAATTTTGCATGTACGGTATTTTTTTTTTGCTAATTAATGATATTTTAACGTTCCGGGACAAGCAGAAGTTCCTATATTTGATTGATTGATGCATGACCGTGCATCGTTTAATTTATTATTAACGTTGCAAAATGTGAAAAAATTGTCAAGATCTGTTAACCCATTTTTAGTTATATAGCATTAAAAATTGATTAGGTAGATGTCTACCTACTTAAATGTTATGTTTGATTGGTTATCTAAGGTCAAATGACATGAATGTTAGTTTATAATATGATCTAAGCATGAAGGCAAGGATTAGCAAGAACATCTAGAGATACAGATATTTACCTTGGTAATGCATACATATTATACATATATCGGGTGCTGTTCGTCGAACTTATTAAAGGGTCAATTACTGTTTTCTCTAATTCTATTATTATTTTAGGCAAAACACTATTAATTAGAAGTCGTGGAAGAGCATTATATTGCTTAAATAATAAATCCAGCTTTTTCCAGTAAACCAGGTAAAAGTAAACCGTAGAAATAATTTCGCAAACTTTTAGTTTGCGAACCAGGTACATATTAATGATTGATAATAAAAACACCGTAGAAATAATAATAGTTTAAAATATCATATTCAAATGACATAGCTTTTTCATTTAATTTTCGAAAATTTTGTCTCTAAAATAATTAGTGAAGCCAAGAATTGACCCCATTGAAATTTACATAGGCTTTCGTACTCGCCCGACGATGTAACATCACAAATCGTAACCAAAAGTTTGCATTTTTGAAAAAGTTAACATCAATATCAATGATGACCGATTACAATACAATCAATCTATCAATAAATTATATAAATTACCTAATTAGTTTTATTAATATTAACCTCTACGACTACTTAAGAACCCATATCTTACACAATTCAGGATTTTTATATGGAAGCCTAAACATTCTAACCCCATCACGCAGCTTAGATTTTCTACAATTGAAATATTTATATGGATTACCAGCCATGCTACAAAATGGAAAATATGTGTAGATATGAATGAGAATATTCCTGCTCACAGTCATAAAATAGTTTACCCAAAGATTTTCTTCACACCATCAAGCGTAACAGCAAGCCCATGCAAATGCTATTCAATATTTTTTATAGATCTTCCTTTCTTAATTATTATGCCTCTATAAGTATTTCTAGAAATGTAAATAAATATTAATTTTGCGGCTTCCGAAATGACCGGGAAACCCAGTCACCAGTTGCACACAGCCACAAACAAATTAGTTGTTTGTGACATTGTGACACAGCTGCAGTTGGCTCCTCACTCGCGGATCGCGACAACCCTTCCATGAATTTGTTTATTCCACCGCAAACAAATAATTAGCTACCACCGATCTATGGAGATCGGTGTTAGCTACGCGCTATCCACGCATCCTATTATTTGAATCGAACGATATCGGCAACAGTGCAGAAACGGCGATCGGTTGCTGGGAGTAAATTTGCAGGGGAAATTAAATTTATGTCGCTCGCTGCGTGTAGTGCCATCTCTTTAAGTATGATAGAGATTCGGCGTTCGCCACATCACCGTTTCATTTCTTGCCATTATGACCAGACGTCTGTTGCGTAGCTATATTGTTTGTTTTTGGTTAGGGTCACTAAACTAGCATTTGTGATGTTTACACCGTGGAGCCAGAGCCGAAGGGGCTCTATTTTCCAAAGAACCGTACATAGAAGGCAAAAAATTGTAAGATAAGCATGAATCCTCCACTATAGAACATATCTACAATTCGGAAATAATCGTTCGGGAAGATTTCAATACCCACAACACCAACTGGCTCAAATATCACAAGACCGACATCAGCTGCGAACTTAGTCAACTTTTAGACGATTCAACTCGGATATCATAGAGAGGCGAATTTGCTGCCCTCCTGGAGCTTTTTCTAACCACAAATCCTGACCAGTATACAATTACAGTTGGCCGGCCATTAGGTACCTCCGACCACAAACTTATTACAACGGTTTGTGAACTGCCAATCCTACAGAAAGATCCTACATTACCTCATTAAATCTGTAGATATGTTCTATATTGTTGTGGAGGATTCATGTTTTACCTTACAAATGTTTGGGTTTTCTCTCCAATTAGAGCCGCTTGCTCTGGCTCCAGGGTGTAAACAGCACAAGTGCTAGTTAAGTGACCCTAGCGAAGCTAGGGTCACTTAACATTTCGAGGAACAAATCTGCCCCGTTGTCAAGAACGAACAAATCTAAAAATGAAAATGGTTAGTAAATACAATAAAACAGTAAAAAGCACTTGCAGATTGTCGGTTCAAAGCTTGCCGCACCAAAGCGCACCCTAAAGCTGCTGGATGTCATTCAGAAGAGAGCTGTGCGTCTCGTCGGCGACCAGGAGTCTGGATAGTCTGGAACACCGCAGACGTGTGGCCCAGATATCCCTGTTTTACAGATATTTTTACGGCAGCTGTTCCCAGGATTTGGTCGCAAATCTACGCTTTGAAATTAGGTGATCTGGGTATGTCCTGCAAATATATTAGCCGAAATTTGTAGGGATTTCGTTATGCTAGCCACGATTATAAGTTTCAGCAAGTTCAAGATATGTATGAAACTTCGGTTAGTAAATTGGCATATCGTAATCGTCAATAACTAACAAAAACATAGTTTTGAATGAGTTCTTCTATTACCGCCAATCAAGGAGTAAGGTACTGTACATAACAGGTTTATTCTAGCATAGAACAAAGAAAGACATGTAGTTAGCAACGACAAAACGAGTTAAAGAAAATAATGATTAGCCTTGTACTGCAAGCCGATGATATGAAGTTTTCTGCTGAATAATTGTAACGAATTTATTAGAATAAAGTTATTTATTTTGCTTTATTGCACGTTGTGACTTCTTTCATAGATTCAAACCCCATTTGTCTACTTATAAATTCCAAAATTATCGTATTTCACATACATTATATAAAGCTTGATACACCACAATATCAGCTAACGGAGTGTGAACATGACATATGTTTGTAATTACAAGTCATTACTGAAAGCCTAATAACCATTTAGGTTAGGCAAGCAATTTCTATCAATAATCAATGCACTTGAATTGTCAACCCAAGTGACTAATTTTTCTCCGGATAATTATTATCGACGAGACACAGAATTTTTAGTTACGAGGGGGTTAAGAGAATTATTTGCAAATCCACGTCTTTATTGTAATTAAAGCAAAATAGATTTTTTTCGATACCGGAAACTCTTATAAATTATAACTTTTTTTAATCAATTGTTCTGCCAGAGACGGTTAATTTATGGGCTCACGAACAATTAGAATCATATAGATATTCTATACTAATATAAAAAAATCCTAAATTGACTTTCACACACGTTCATTACGATCTAGTTCAAACTACTTGTCATAAAAAGTTGAATTTTGGCATACAGGCTGATTATAAGGTATTCGGGATTAATAAGAAAATACTTTTTTCTTCAAACGTCAGCAAATCCGTCATTACTCGACTGTGTAGGCGGCCGTGAAGTTTCGTTTTTCCTCCGCCGGAGCTTTACTTTTCACTTTTCCGCCGGCGGAGGTAAAAGTGTTGTCATAGCAACATAGATACAATACAAACAGACAACAAAATAAGCGTCAACAACTCAAGAGTTACTTTTCATGGCTTGCTCTCCATTACCAGCCTCACTCCGTTCGGCTGTTAAACACGAGCGCGCCATGAAAAGTATCACTTTTCCTCCATATAAAATAATATACTATTTCAGAACTCGAATTGAGAGTGAAAATATTTTTAAAGATCGCGCACTATACCTGCACGGACCGGCACGGACCAGACCAGTAAAATCTGCCCGTGAAGAGGATTGTTCAGTGACTATTATATTAGGAAAATGGTATATATAGCTACGGGAAAATGGCAGCGTTAAATTCATTGAAAATTTGGGAACATCTTAGAAATATAATACTGTTGATCGCCATGTCGTTAAAATTTTCGAAAATTTGAGATTTTTTTGTAATTTTAGAAAAAAAATATTTGTGTAAAAATGTTCCTCTACCGTCATTCTTTGAAGTATTTAATGGATAATCTACCAGTTCGATTTGCCATTTTTCATTCACTTTTTTCATAATTATGTATTATATTATACAAGGTGATTTTGAGAAACAATCATAATAACTTCAGTAGTCGTGCACAAACTGGCAATACCGCATTGCCGCCCGTGAACGCAAGAATATTTCGAGCTGCGACCTGTCCAGCGTGACATCATGTTTGGCCAATTTTAGCAGTAAACAATAAGGACAGCGCCAGCATCGGCTTTAGTACGTGTTCTGGATCGGGTTCAAGTTTATTTTAAAGACTATTTTATTAACATTTGTCTCAACTTTATTACGGTGATTGTTAATTTTTGAATAAGCAGGTAAGAATATAGTAGTTTTGTTTTGTCTCATCATATTTTTGGGTCTAGACAAATCGGTAAATTTTTTGAACAGAACATTTTAGCATGCATAAAGTTTAATATAATTTTCCTACTTCTATATGTCCGATTGGCTTGAAATTTGGTACACGTTTATAGTTCCGATGACAATACAATATTATAATGTTGTTAAATTTACACCTCCCCCCCTTTTAGGGGTAGGGGAGGGGGCACTACTTAAAGTACATCCGATTTCGTTTAAAATTGGTATATGAGGGTTTTTGGGAACAAGGAATATGAATTTTCTATCAGATTTTAAAAATTCAAAATGGCGTATTCAACATCGCCGATTTTGGGTTAAATGTTGCAAGTCAATTTTAGCTGACTTCTACATATCCAATTCGCTCCAAATTTGGTATGCGTTTGCAGCGTTTCTAGTTCAAATGAAAATATAAAACTATAGCGTTGCTCTCACTCCCCTCCTCCCTTTCAAGGGAAGGGGAGGTGGAACTACTTAAAGTATGTCCGATTCGTTTAAAATTGGTATAGGGGTTTTTTTGGGGACAAGGAATATGATTTTTTTTTATCAGATTTTGAAAATTCAAAATGACGGATTCAACATGGCCGATTTTGGTTTAAATGTTACAAGTCAATTTTAGCTGACTCCTACATATCCAATTGGCTTCAAATTTGGTATGCGTTTGTAGTTCAAATGATAATTTAAAACTATGGTGTTGCTTACACTTCCCCCAACCCTTTAAAGGTTAGTGATGAGGGTAGTGAAGGGAAAATCGGATTATTTTTAGAATCGAATATCTTGCATTCGAATACTTTTGAGAATCGAATGATTATTCGAATACAAATAATCGAATTATTTGGATTAGTCGCAATATCCCAAATATTTCAATTAGTGATTCAACCTCTCGAGATTTCGAGTGACTTCGAAGTCTTGTTCTCGAATTAAAATTTACAAATTGTCTGAATCTGGATTGTTTGATCTTGAAGTCTTTATACATTTAAGCATAAGAGCAAAATATTTTACAAAGATTAGCGAAAGGATTCACTATTAAAAAATAAAATATTGGTTAAAAGTTGTTTTGTTTAGATATTATGTAAAAGTTTATTAAAGAATTACTAAAATCGCCACTTTTTAATAATTTAAATTTGAATTCCCAAACCTCCTTATCTTCTGCATATTGCAAAAATATGTATGTCATACCTGCCGACTACCGCATTTAAAATTAATAATATGTTTAATACAGAAGAAAAATATTCAACAATTAAAAAACTACCACAGTAATTAAATTACTCTATTTTATACTTTTTTATAGTATAGCGTTTTCGATTATTGTTCACCATAATACAAAACAAAGCCCGCTATTATTTGTTGCTCAGACGGCAGAGCAGCATAATCGAACAAGTTATATTATAATCGCATTTGATGCGAATTGTGCCCATTCATATTTCATTTCGATTCAACCAGCATTCGAGGGACGATTAATTCGTTGTTAGCGCAGTCGAATATTTCTGGTATTCGAATTCTTCGTTGAGAATCGAATGCATTCGAATGCAAGCCAGAATCGAATACTTCGATTATTTGTATTCGAATAGTCCCTTCACTAGATGAGGGTACTACTTAAAGTATGTCCGATTTCGTTTAAAATTAGTATTAGAGGGTTTTTAGGGACAAGGAATATACATTTTTTATCAAAAAATTCAAAAAAGCGAATTCAAAATGGCTTTTATTATATACTACAAATCTAAGTTTTATAAATAAAAATATAATATTTACTAACTTTGTGATTTTGCTATCCCATAATACCTACTAAATGTGAAAAATAAATAAAAGTAAAAAAATAATTTTTAAAAACAAGCTTTTATTTAAATGCACTAAAAAGAAGAAAATAATATTTGAAGTAAATCAAACCCATTCTTTTGTTACATATTAAATATTTTTATATGATATAAAAGCTTGTCGCGAGAAATTTAAA
>MU191511.1:7981-28000 GCA_016904865.1 Pissodes strobi
TCACTCCCCGTAATCAAACTGCTCTCACCAGTTTGACGTCCCTGCCAATTTAACTGGAAATTCGATGAAGAATTCATTTCAAAAAGTTTTGAATTCGAGGCCACAAATTCAGGTGTAACCGACAATACTTTATTAAATGAAACTTGTAATGAAGTAGATTTTTTTGCCCACTTTTTTGATGAAACACTAATGAGTTTGATTGTTGGAGAAACAAATATTTATGGTAAGATAAGGAAAGACCAACATGGAGGGGAATCAACTTGGAAGGATGTAGAATTAGCAGAGCTTTATCGTTTCATTGGGTTATGCATTCTAATGGGCATTGTTGAAAAACCAAGTCTAAAAGATTATTGGTCAACAAATATTCTTATTACAACACCATTTTTTTCAACAGCTTTTTCCAGAGATCGTTTTCTAGACATTCTATATTCCCTCCATTTTTCTAGTAACGAAAACCCGGAAGATGGATCTTTGAAAAAAATCAAGTCAGTAGTAGACCTAATAAAAGCAAAATTTAGTTCTACATTTTATCCATTCCAAGATTTGTGTATCGATGAAAGCCTCATTTTATGGAAGGGCCGACTTTCTTTTAAACAGTATATTCTATCAAGAAGAAATAGATTTTGAATTAAACTTTTTGAAATTTGTGACGTAGAAAGTGGATACATTTTGGGTTTTATAATATATACTGGTTCAAGTACCATCCTAGATCAAAAAATGGAAAATCTGGGAAAATCTGGTCAGATTGTTGACACGCTTATAAAAGAATATTACAATAAAAAACATATTTTGTATGTAGATAACTGGTACACAAGTCCAGAGTTATTTGAGTATTTACTAAAACAAGAAACGGGAGGTAGTGGAACTGTAAAAGCTACCAGGAAGGGAATGCCACAATTTCGTAAACCAATAAAAAAAGGAGAAGTTGATACGGCATGCACTGACAACTTGTTAGCCGTGAAGTGGTACGATAAAAAATTTGTGCACATGTTAACTTCAGTATCAACATCATAAACATAAACATAAACATATTTATTAAATCCTTGGACTTTACAGGTAACAAGTATGGATCAAGTCAAAGTGTCGGCGCATTGCTAATAATGGGCCGTAGTAGAGTTTATTGTTGTACATATAAAACTATAGGTATAATAATACAAACATTATTTGATACATATATAATAGAACTAATGGAAACGTGAAAAGTAGCAATATTGCTAACCTATACATCCAGATATTCGTGAACATTATAGAAACTATAGCTTATTAAATATTCTTGGACAGACCTTTTAAAAGCGTTTCCACTCAGTTCGTGCTTAAAATTATCTGGCAGTTTATTGTATATTTTCGCACCAATATAGTAAATATTATTTTCAACAATACTAAGGGTGTGAATCGGATACACTAGATCAAAACGGCCACGTGTACCATAATTATGAAAATAATTGTTCTGATAGAATTTTTGAAAATTTTTTCTTACGAAAAGAAGCACTTCAAGAATGTATAATGACGGTAGCGTAAGGATCCTGCATCTCTTGAATAACGGCCTACAAGTAGCCAGTCCAGGCGCCCCCGCAATTGTTCGAATCACGCGTTTTCGTATCTTAAATGCACGAGTCAAGTGGGGTGAGCCGCCCCAAAAAATTAAACCATACTTTATATGGCTGTAAAAATGAGCATAGTAATACGAATAAACAACATCTATTGAGGAAGTCTCTTTCAAACGATAAATGGCATATGATGAGATAGCCAATTTCCTGCATAGTTGGTCGACGTGTGCATTCCAGCAAAGCCCACTATCCAGGTGAACACCCAAAAATTTTACACATGCCTCTTGGTGTATTGACTTACTATTAATTTTTATTAGATATGACTCATTGAGGATGCGAGTTCTTGGAGCAAAACAGACAAAGTTAGTTTTACCGACGTTCAAACACAACCTGTTTGCATTGAACCAACCATGAAATCGTTGTAACATTTCTTGAGCTACTCGGGTAGCTTCCTGAATACTATGACTTGCTACTAAATAACTGCTATCGTCAGCAAACAAAGTTAAATTACTGTTATTACAAACATCCGGCAGATCGTTAATAAATAACAAGAACAAAAGAGGACCTAGGACGGATCCCTGGGGTACTCCACATGTTATGTTTAATTTTTCGGATTTAATTCCATCAATTTCAACAATCTGATGACGGTTACTCAGATAGAATTGCAACCACTCGTGAATCTTACCCCTTAAGCCGCACCCAGAGAGCTTTTCCAAAAGAAGAGCATGGTCAACCAGGTCAAAGGCCTTGCTGAGATCCATAAATAGACCAATGCATTTATTTTTATTATTTAAGTTTTCGTAGATATTATTTAAGAACTCAGAAATTGCGGAGTGTGTGGCCACTGCGAAAGCCATGCTGACAAACCCTAAGAATGTTAAAACGCTCCAGAAAATCCACAATTTGGTCATACACAATTCGCTCCAACAACTTTGAAAGTACAGGTAAAATGGCTATTGGTCTATAACTTTCGAGGGCAGATGAATCGCCTTTTTTAAAAAGCGGAACTACCTTTGCTGTTTTCAAAGTATCAGGGAATATGCCACTCATGAGCGACCAATTAATTAAATATGTCAATGGAAACAATATAGTGTGAGCAATTTTTTTAAACACATTTGAAGGAATGTTATCCATTCCAATCGAAAAGGAACTTTTTACTACCTAAAGGATACTGGAAAGGTAAATCGGAAGACAGGTGATCGTGTTTTAAAGCCACAGTGCGTTTTAGACTATAATCAAAAAATGGGAGCCGTTTACAAAATAGACATGCAAATTAGTTTTGTGGATTGTGCAAGAAAATCTTTGAAATGGTATAAAAAATTGTTTTTCCATTTGATGGACTTATGTTTGTACAATGCTTATGTGCTCTTTCAAGTGGTAACCGGAAAAAAACCAGCTTTTTCGGAATTTCGCAAATAAGTTGTTGCTCAGATTTTCGAAAAATAATCTAGCCGTCCTACTACTAAATCTTATATCGATTGCCGTCCCCTACGGCGTCAGTCCGTGTAAGACAATATCTCTGACGTACGTGTACGGCGATTGTATAAGTTTGAAGGGTAATAGCGTAGTATATGTACGGCACCCGGCCAGTCAAAATCAAAGAATCCTAAATCACGTACTGCAGCTGTCTCTAGCCATTGCATAGAGTAGTAGTACATGTACGGCACCCGGCCGTCAATGTCCTCTTTCGAAATCGTACATATACGTCATCCGTCCTGAATGGGTTAACCGAATTTTGCCGGTTAACCAAAATTAACCAAAAACGTTAAAATTGCTTATAGCGTACCGGCACCGGATCAAATGGCTAAAATATATTAAAATCAAATGATATTTATCGAATGTCGATTGAACGACTAACCCAAAACTAACCAAAACCACCGAAAGGAGCTAAAACGTATCGAAACAGATTAAAAATATTAAAGTAAGTTGAAACGAAACTAACCCAAATTAACCGAATTTTGGCGACTAACTAAAATTAACCAAAAACATTTAAATTGCTTATAATAACGTGCCGGAACCAGTTAAATTACTAAAATAAATCGGAACTAACTAAAAGTAATCGAAAGTTGATTGAATGTCTAACCAAAACTAATCAAAAGTGAATACATGCACCAACCGGGCTAAAAGATATCAGAACAGATTAAAAATATTAATGTAAGTTAAAACTAACCCAAATTAATCTAATTTTGGCGACTAACCAAAACTAATCAAAAACATTAAAATTGAATATAAGGTATCGGAACCGGTTTAAATGACTAGTATATATTAAAATTAACTGAACTCTACCGGTAATTGACTGAACGGCCAACCAAAACCAATTAAAAGTAACCAAAAGCTTCAAAAAGGGCCAAACCGTATCGGAACATTAAAAATATTAAAGTACCTCGAAACTAACCCAAATTATTCGAATTTTGGCGACTAAAATTAGTCAAAAACATTTAAGTTGGTGATATCGTACCGGAACCAGTTCAAATGACTAAAATAAATTGGAACTAACTGAAAGTAACCGAAAGTTGATTGAATGACTAACTTAAAGTAACCAAAAGCACCAAAACGGGCTAAAACCTATCGGAATAGGTTACAAAAATTAAAATAAGTTAAAACCAAGTAAAACGAACCAAATTTTGGGGACTAACCAAAAATCTTAAATTTGATTATAACGTATTGGAGTCGGTTTAACTGGCTAAAATAAATTTGAACTAACTGAAACTAACCGAAAGTTGTTAGAACGACTAACGGAAAATGACTAAAAATAACCAAAAGCAACAAAACGGGCTAAAGTGAATCGGAACAGGTTAAAAATATTACAGTAATGCTATAGCTAATTATATATTAATATATTTTCCTATCTACAACTGGAGGGTAATTTTTTTAGGTCTTCATATCTGCACCTTTCTTTATTTATTTATTTTTTAATTATGATAATCTTTAATATTACCTAATCTTAAAAATGCATTTCTTTTTTCGACATCTCGAAAAAGATAGGGCTGTAGAAAGCTCACGGACGAGCGAAAAGGGCTCTGAAGCAAAGGAAAAGGCATTGTAGGACCAGCACTCTCAACTGGTACCGAATCAGCCTTCTACCGAATTTATTGAGTTTTTCCGAGTTTTTGGAACTTCGGGACTTAGAAGAAATTTCGGAGAAAACATTTTTTGAAGACAGAAGTTAAGTACTTGAAGAGGCCTTTTCAAACGGCCGAGTACCAACAATTCACCGAGACCTTCAACTGTAGTGCGCACCCTACAGAAACACCCGCGAAAAAGGTTAATTGCGAGCACCTTGAGTCAGCCTACTGGTTTGGGTTCCCCCCATTCACGTATGTGCCTCTCTGGTCCTCAATACTAGTCGTAGTTAAACATTGGGCGAGAGTAAAGCGCGTCGACGGCCAGTTCGGTTTCGAGAACTGGAGAGCCCCCTGACTCCCCCATACTTTAGCTACTCGGCCTACGGGTGAAAAGCGAAAAGGCATAGGAGCCGAAAAAAGAAAATAAGGCTTCACCTAAAAAATTCGGGCGCGTTCAAAGAGTGATAAGTTAGCCAAGTTCGTTAGGGAAATAGCGAAGTTATACTGTTGCGACTGGAGCTACCTCAAAAGAAGAATCAAAGGCTATTTATCACTAGTTCGTATACCATACAAAACCAGCACGGTCTCTGAACTGAGAGTCGTGTCCGGGGAGTAGTTTGGTCTAAATACAGAAATCACATATTAAATTCCCAAAAAGTCCCCCCTGACGCCCCTGAATTACACAAAACCTCTGTCAGAAAACTGTCGAGCAGCATCTGACAAGTTGCCAGGGATTGGCAATAATACATAGCAAACACCCCCCAAAAATCCCCAAGAAACCACGATTTTTTAAAAGCCCTCCTCGAGCAACTTCCGTACGACCCCTCTTAAGGTAAACGATGCCAAAAATTCGCGAATAGCGTTCGACGCTTTCAAAAGACGATTTTTGTGCGATCCTTGTCAAAATTCGTACGGAACCGGCTTCGTAGAAAACTGAAGCCTTCCAACGCGTTTTGAAAATCTCGCGCGCGGAGCGAGAAGTCCCAAAAAACTAAAGACATTAATACGTGTTAGATATTAATTAAAATATCTTAAGTTCTTAGTTAATAATTGTTCATTAGAGAAAAAATCAAATAAAACCTGTTATACCAAAAATACTAGATTAAGAGTTAAACTCTCCTAGTACATGTATAAGGCTTATCCAGTGAATTGGGGCACATTTTAAGCTATCACTTGACATAGGGATTTATCAGGATTTTATTTCAACTATACAGGGTGTCCCAATTGGTCAAATTGATAATCAATCATTCGAATTACTGATTTTTATATAAGGCTTAGCCAAGATTAGGAGATAGGATTAGGTTAGGGTCGTAGATATTTTGTGTGACAACTACTGACGACTACCTTTTGACAATCCTCCCCCCTGCTAAGCCCTTCTGGCACCTTGTAAAGACTTGCTGTAAGGATTCAAGTCAAAATTGAAATTTTGTACATTGACATACAAAAAGACGAATAACTCAAAAGTTAGTCAAAAATAAAATAAATTTAAAAGCATCCCCTGCCAGTAGACCCCCTTGTGAATCTTTTCCCACTACCGTTGTTCTTCAAAGCATTTGATTAATAACGTTTCGGCCTCCTAAGGGAGAAAGTAAGCCGAAGTTTTGTTTTAATTTAATTTAAATGTTTGAGTTAATTTTGTAGTGCCCGTATACAGGGTGACTCTTAGAATCAAGTGGAACTCCTATACGTCTATAGGGTGTTCTAAATGTCTTGCCCAAAACAGATTTATTGCCCACTAACCTTGTGTTGTATTTAATTCAGCCTCCTGCTGACAGACGTTCTGTGGTGGCTGCTATCTACAATTTCCCTTGGATAGCGGGGAAGGCTTTGGTGGGCCCACCTTCGTTCCCCCCGGACTGACAGTGAGATCAGTTTACGGGTTGCACGTTGTCTGAGAAGTCTTATAAATAGCGAGTAGTCGACTCGATAACGACTTGGCATCCCGTGAAAAAACATAGACATAAGTATTTGTAATATAAAAAAAAATGACTTTCCGAAACCCTCAGTCGACGGCAACCGCGCACCAAAAGCCCCCGAGTGTGGATGAGCTCTTGGTACTAGAACTGAATCGAGATAGGTCAGAGGAACAGAGAGCGTTAACCCAGAGTCCCCCGCTGACTTCTAGCGAGTATATCGGGAACTCTGAGGAATTTATATTCGACCCTGAAGCGGCCTTTGGGTATTACAGGGAATCTGTTTCCAAATTCTCAATCAATAAATATAATGGGGAAGCTCAAATCGAGGCGGGGCTCCACATAGGGCAGCTAGAGCGTCACTCGGCCGAGCCGAGTCTACGCGGCTCCCTACTGGATCACCCCGAGCCGCACGTGACACACAGTACGCCTTGGCCGCTCACTGGAGCGGTTCCGAAGGCCCATGCGCCGCCACGGGCGACGCACGTGCGCTCTGACGTCAATACTTTTATCGTAATAGATGTAAAATAGCTGTTTTTAGCATTCTAATGGCGTTTAAAATGTTCCAGTAATTAAATGGAGTAGGACTACTGACTTCGCTATTGAAAAATCAAAAATAATAATCACAGCAATAAAAAAACTCAAAAGAACAAAACAAAGCAAAGATAGAGCTTAAGAAAAAAATATTTTGGAACATTTTTGACAAGTTTTTAAGTCCTGAAATTTCATTTTAAGTATTCAACGCTTATTTAAACAATCTAGTTGAATAACTGATAAGTATCAAAAGTATATTCATTTCTAAATAAGACAGCTTTTGTAAGTAAACTTCTAACTCTTGGTTTCTGAGAATATTCAAGCTTTTTAAGTTTCATAATGTATCCTGATTTTAAATAATTTGTTAACACTAATTTTATTAATTCGGCTCCATGGCAATTTAACGGGTCATCTTCATATATATTGGTCCTCAAACCAGTCCAGTAAAAGTAGATGGCAATGTTTTAAAAGTATTTATAAGCCGATATATCATTTAGTTTTCAGAAGTATATTTCTAATGCGCGCAGAAGCGACTGGACTGGACTCGTCAGGCGATAGGACTCGTTTAGACGAGAATATCAATTATGCTAGATTAGTTTGATTTTTGATTTGCAGTTATAATAAACATGTAAAGTGTTATTAGAAGCTAATTGTCATCTAATTGTACTTGAACTAGAAACACATGCATTATTTTATTGCTTTGTATGGCCCTCGAGGAACGTCAATGAAATGACATTTAATACGCACCGATGAAACAAAAGTTTTGGAAAATTCCGACTTGTTTTCTTGCAAACTCTACAATGATGAACCATCATAAAGCAGGGTAAGACGTACAGTAGTTGACCTCTTAAGGATTTTAATAACATAAAAATGTGTTAATTTTTGTTAAATGTAGTAGATTATTACAGTGTGTATGTTAAATAAAAGCTGAAATGTCATACTTTTAGTTCTGTTTGTTTAAAACTAAATAAAAGTAACTTATATTGCAAATATTTAGCAAAAAAAGAACACTTTTCGAAATATGATAGTTATTGGCCCTTTTGGACAGTTGTTGGCCAGTTAAGCGATAGTTGTTGGCCGCTCTTATTCACTGCTATTTTAATGATTTAAGTTGTAATTAAAAAAAAAAATAGTAGGTAGGTACTACTCACAGTAGTGTTCAAAATGATATATTATTATAAAAACCAACATAATAAACAAAAAAAACTTGGTCAGTCTTCACAAACTCATTTGATATTATATTAATTTTACTGGAAGAATCTACAAATAAAGTCTTTTTTACGTTAAATACTTTTTCATTGAAAATCGAAAATAAAGGTTTCTCAGGTGAAGAAAGGCTATTAATAGAAACGGGAATAACTTTTTCTGGTTCTGGTTGTTTTCCTTCATTTAAAGTTTTTTTTGTGGCTCTTGCCTTTTTTGTACGATATTTTTTAAGCAATTGTAATTGTTATTATTTTTTATTTTTTTTGTCTCTTCTTTCTTGCTTTCTTTTTTCTCTTGCAACTTCTTTTTCCCTTTTTTGTCCTTCTCGATCAGTTTTATTTTTTTTCCACTGAGTGGAAGTCAGGGGTCACGTTCAGTTTCACGTTTTCCCTTTCTTTGGGGCGTAAGTGGCCACTGTAAGATATCCTTCATACCTTTTTTAGAATTATTTTTATTGCTGGGTTTCTGTTCCGATAACACAGGTTTATTTAGTGTGTCATTTTCAATTTAACCACTTTTTAAATTTATTTCCGAAGACCTATCTTCGGCTTGAAGAATATGAATATCTTCTATATTCCAGGTTTGGCAGTTATCCTTGTGAGGTGTAAAAGAGACATATTTAATTATGGACTCATCAGCTTCATAAACGTTAAGTCCCGTATTGATTTTAGATTCCCGTTTTTAATTTCCAGTCATCACTTCATCATTTCCAATCATCATTTAATTTTCAGTCGTCACTTCATCACTTCCAATCATTATTTCATTTTCAGTCGTCACTTCATTTCTAATCATAATTTCATTTTCAGTCGTCACTTCTCTACTCTTAAATTCTTTTAAAAGTCTCTGAAGAATGGCAGTTTCCTTATCACAATTCTCGTTTTTACTGTCTGCATCATTAAGTTCTTTTAGTTTTTCTTCTCCTATAATCTCCAAAAATTTTCCAAAGGATAAGTTGCATTCAAGTTTATTATCTGTTACTGTCACATCTTTTATTTGCCCTTTACCCTGAGTTCGTCGACCGAGACATTTAGAAAAGTCTATGGCATCCACATTCCATGGACAGATGCCACAAGCTCGAAAGCCGTTTATTATCCCAGCCGGATTATGTGATGTAGCTGACTTTTGAAGCACTGGTGCAAACTTTTCTTTTGTAAGAGAGTCAATAGCCTGCCTTTAGTGGTTGAAATGCAGCTACGTCTGCGGGTTGAAGCAGGCGCGTCGAGTTGGGGTAGAGGCATACTAAAATACTTTCAAGTTCGCTACACAGGTTGCTAAGCTGCAATGTTAGGTGCGTGCTATGTCCATCAAAAAACATGATTAGTGGGAACTTGGTATTTGTTTTTACCAAATATGGGTAAAATACCTTCGATATATACTCATAGAAAGTTTCAGCTTTCATCCAGCCAGTATCAGTGGCCCCAATTCCCCAGTCCTCTGGAACCGACTGTATGATGTAATTCGGTAGCCTCTTATAAGGGTATATGATCATTGGCGGTGTAACAGCTCCAGTGGCAGAAAAAGTAAACATTACCGTAATATTAATCTTTGATGGAGCATTTTCAACCTCGTATACATTGCGAGAACCTTTTTCAGCTAAAACTTTCAAGTTTTTGGGGCACAAATAAAAATTAGTCTCATCTCCATTAAACGCCCTAGATGGATCTTTAAGAATGTTAAAATACCCTTTTGCCTTTAAATAACGTTCAATTTCGATAAACCAATTTTTAATGTTTTCTGGGGAAATATTCGCACTAGCACTTGTTACAAACTCTGCGGTTCTAGTTGATAAGTTTGGATGTCGTTTTAGAAATGCGTTGTACCAACCAATGCCCGGAAAGTTATTTTTAAAGGGAGTCTGTCTTGGATTGGAATCTAAAAAATATTTTACGGAAAACATAAAATCTTCCTTTCTTCAGGGAAATCCTTTTTCATGGCCAGCAAGAATCCATTGTACTAGAGTTAACTCTTCTGTTTCTGTCAGTACTGGAGCAGAGCCGTGACGAGTCTTTACAAATTTTTCGCTTCTTCTAAATTGTAAAGTAGAGCGAGGAATTTTTTATTATTTGGCAGCTTGTCGAATGCACATCCCATTATCGATAGCCTAAAGAGCATTTTAAACATCCTCATAACTATATTTTTTGCTTGCCATTATTAAGCTGCCTATAAAGATAAAAGCAAATTTTTTAGTTGTTGGCCTAAAATTTTAGTTATTGGTCGGGGGCCAATAACTGTAAAACTAAAAAAGAATCGTATTTTTTCTTTAAAATATTTAAGCGCTGTTAAAAATAAGTGAAAATCAGTATTTATCTACATTATAATATTTTAAAATTATAATTTAGTTATTGGCCACCTTGACCAACAACTAAAATTACCATAAAGTACTATTACAGTAGTTGGCCACCCTATAAATGTAACTAATTTTTAAGTTAGGCTATTAAAAATGCGATAAAAACGAGGATTACATACTAATAATTAATTTAAAACGGCATGTTAAAAATATCGATTACAATTGAAAAATCACTTACGTTAAGTTTTCGATAACAAAATGATACTTTAAAGAGAGCCTCAAACAGGTGTCAACATGGACACTTATTTTACTTTACACTATTGCCATAGCAAAAAAGTAATTTAAATGAAGAAAGTTACAATGTTGTCGCTATTTATTAAAAATAAGATATCTTAATTAATTCGTGTTGAACGCTTAATAAATTACTTTGTATTAGAAGTGGCCAATAACTATCACATGGCCAACAATTGTAGGTTTTACCCTATTAAATACTGATTTGCCTCAAAAAATCTTACAAAGCACTAAAGAACACCACACGACAGTATAGATTCAAAACATGCCGTTTTACTACGACTACTACGTCAAGTTGTTATTAGGCCGGAATCGGCCGAAAGTAAACGAGACGTAGCCGAAGCAGCGGAGACAGCCACGCGGCATTGCCACTTTTATTTATAGAAATTCCTCGCATGCTTGATGACAATATTTAAAATTTTAAAGTAGGTAATTACGTATGTTTGTTTTGTTAACTAACGTAGATTTAAATTAGGTATTTATAGAATAACAAATGTAACATTGTTCAATAAATTTAAAATAGTAAGTGCTATTTACAAACAAAATATACCTGCTTGAGAGTTAAATTCACTGATTAATAAGGAAATACGGCAAACATGCTCTTGTACCACAGCGTGTGTTAGAATGTGATCTTTATTATTTTATTTTATCTAATCTTATTATTATCTTTTAAGTTACTTTTCAACTAATCTGCAAACAGTTCTAATTTTTGCATATTATGTTTATCAAAATTAAGTACTGCCTGTAATAATAAGTATAAAGGGTCTTGTCGATTTTGAGTACCCCAGCTCTTGCAAAAAAATACATTATAGAGTAGTTTAAGCCAAAAAAAAGTTCTCAATGCATCACATTTGAGTCGAAAAAAGGTCCCCATAGGTGGAGTCATAGATAATATATTATAACTGGAAGTTGGAGTTTCACGACAAAGATCCCAAGCTAATAACTTTATAAGATTTTCCCGATAATAAACTACTCTAAATTTAAGTACATACTCTTGGCAGGCTCAGTGATATCTTTTGTTACTATGTTAAACTACGAACTTAATTTTAGTAATGGGCTTATTCGAATGAAAAATAACCTGTTATCCGGTTATTAAAATAATCTGTATTATTCGGTTTTCATTCCACAAGTATTCGAAAGAAAAATAGTTTGAACCACGTACGAATTCAAATTAGTGATGGGCTTATTCGAATGAAAAATAACCTGTTATCCGGTTATTAAAATAATTGTATTATTCGGTTTTCATTCCACAAGTATTCGAATGAAAAATAACCTGAACCACGTACGAATTCAAATACAATACGAACACGAACAACGAAGGAACAAGCGTCGCTGTTCGCTGTCGCGTCGATCCGTCGAATGAACAACGAGCAAGGATCGGTTTTAATAATTTAGTTATGAGTTATGAAGCAAGTTACGATGTTTTAGCTCGAATAAAAGATGAGTTTTAAAATTTCAAATGTACCGGTAGGATGTGGAATGTGGAAGCCGAACTTGGAAGATTGAAAACTAGCGAATATTAAGTTAAAATTAAGAGTAGATACTCTGTGTTTGTATATTATGATTTTTTTATCAGTATTAGTAGCTATATTGGTAATGGTTTACTATATAGTATAGTGATAGTATGTAGATTTAATATTAATTAGGAATATCTAATCTTAATATCAGCATATACATTTGTCATGTTTAAAATAAATAAAAAACGGTTTGTTTAAATTGCTTTTATTTTTTAATATAAAGAAGACAAATAATGTTTGACGTTAATAAATCGGCCATAATATGGATGACAAATCGTGGCACATCGTGGTAAATAAAACATAATACTATAATATTTGTAATAAACACAGAACATTATTGTTTGACAAAAAACACAAAAGATCACACTCCGGATCACAGGTTTTATAAATTAAACATAGGTACTTTTCTAAAACAAAATTGCGAAAATTCGTAAACTCACAAAAATAAAAGTTCATCAAAATAAACAATTTAATTTACCATGTTTAATGATATCTGATGTACCGGGTGACATCGCATAAAGTACCACCCCCCGTAACTTTTTTATTTTTTATCATACGGGAAAAATAAAAAAACTGGCACACAGGGGAAATTATTTCCTTCCCGAATGTCCATTGTAAATTTCGATAACTTTGCATATATACGAGGGGCGACGAAAAGTATATTTTTTTTAATGGAATGCCCTGTATATTTTTGGGTAAAATTAAAGATCTTTTTCTTCTGATTTCAAATATACCACACAACTTGACATTTGGCTCACTCATTTTTGCGTTTCTTAAGTTTAAAGTTGCATTGAATTTACATTGTCTCGTTGCCATGCTTACTGCATAGAAATCAACTTTTTGAAGAGTAAGCCATGACAACAATTGGAACAAAATGTTTTTGAGTTGACATTGTCATTTATATAATAACTGTTAGTGAAACTAAATCAATTCCTTCTAATAATTTCGCTTATTATAATGGTTTTTTCTGTGGCATGAAACGAGATACTAGTTTGCTTATAAATAAATTATAATGAAACAGCAATGCAAAAGTTAAATAAGCAATATTTTACTGAATAACTAAATAGAGATTACAATAAAAGAAATCTAAACTACAGAATATTAATCAGAATGAATATTCCCCCCCTCATTATCTATGCATTCTTGGTAAACTGTTTGTAAGTGCTCTATTCCATTCTCTATAAAATTACTATTTCTTTCATTTAAATACCTTATTTCTTGAGTAATAAAATGTTTCAAATCCTCAACACTGTCAAGATCACGCTCATACACTTTGTTTTTAATATACCCCCCACAAAAAATTGTCCATAGGCGTTAGATCGGGACTATTTAAAGGCCACGCAATAGGTCCGTTTCTTCCAATCCATTCATTATAGACAGTATTCAAATAATTGCTTACTCCACGTATCACATGTAGCGGGGCGCCGTCATGTTGGAAAATTATGTTTATATGCTGCCTCAACGGTAAATTATCTAGCATGTCTTGCAGGCGTGTTTCCAGAAATTGCTGATACAACGGTCCAGTCAATGTGCCTTCGAAAAAATATGGTCCTATTATTCTATTTTTTAGCAGTCCGCACCATATATTAACTGTCCTTCGACCTTGAAATCGAACTTCCCTGGCGAACTGAGGATTTTCTTGAGCCCAGTGTGGATAATTTTGACGGTTAGGTAATCCACTTGTAGAAAAACTTGACTCATCGGTCCATAATATTTTTTCGAAGAAGTCTCTTTCGTTGTTCAATCTATTCAACATAAGGTTGCAGAAATTGAGCCTTTGAATCTTATGCGCTTGTCTTAATTTCTGAACTGTGTGAAACTTATAAGGCCTAAATCCATATTTTTTCAAAACTTTCCGGATATACTCACGCGAAGTTCTTCGTGGTCCTTAACGAGCACGCATTTCCTTAGAAGTTGTTCGAATTGGCTTGCTGGGGTTTTCCACATAATGCAGAAGAATATTCAAATCGTGATTTTCCGTATTTTAATTTTTTTCCCTTCTTTTTCTTTGCAAATTTGACGTTGTTCTAAACTTGGAGAAAATAGTTCTGATTGTCCGTCTTGTGGGAATCGGACCATTGGGATGCCTTGCCGCGTAGGCACGTCGCGTAGCAGACGCATTATAATTATTTTCAGCAAATAAACAAGCAATATCTAGTTTCTCAGCCACAGAAAACACCATTTAAAAATTATATCTAAAGAAATCGAGCAAGTTGCACTGACAGTTATTATATAAATGACAATGTCAACTCAAAAATATTTTGTTCCTATTGTTGTCATGGCTTACTCTTCAAAAAGTTGATTTCTGTGCAGTAAGCATGGCAACGAGACAATGTAAATTCAATGCAACTTTAAACTTAAATAACGCAAAATTGAGTAAGCCAAATGTCAAGTTGTGTGGTATATTTGAAATCAGAAGAAAGAGATCTTTAATTTTACCCAAAGATATACAGGGCATTCCATTAAAAAATATATACTTTTCGTCGCCCCTCGTATATATGCAAAGTTATCGAAATTTACAATTGACATTCGGGAAGGAAAAAATTTCCCCTGTATGCCAGTTTTTTTATTTTTCCCGTATGATAAAAAATAAAAAAGTTACGGGGGGTGGTACTTTATACGATGTCACCCGGTACACAAAGGTGTATGATTTTAACTTCATTTAAATTTGAATTAAATTATAATTTATGATAATTCAAAAATATTATTTCATCTAAATGTTTTGGATCAAGCCTATTTCTTCTTAGATTTGTGAGCTGACCTGTTTTCGAGAACACTCTCGCGGATGGAACCGAAGTACTAGGAATGCACAAATATTTCATTGCACGTTGGTACATTTCTGGTAAAAAGCCTTTGTGTTTTGACCAAAATTCTAAAGGCTCAGCTTTTCTTTCTACTGGCGCCATTTCCAAGTATTGTCATCTTGGTCAAAATTGACGTTTTGCGATTCATAACTAACATTTTCTAAATTATTATTGGGAATATGTTGATGGGCAACAATGTCACTAAGTTCCTCCGTAACCCATTTTTGTGCATTTGTTCCGTTATCTTCAGTACCAAATCCGATTTTCTTAAACCTTGGATCAAGGAACGTGGCTTTTGCTACAGTTTTATTGCTTTCCAGTAAACCTAGTCTACGAGTAAAAACGTCTAACAAGGCATTATTTCATTGTTCGCCGACATCTGTGCAAGTATTTATATTTTTCAGTGAAGACTGAAATGCCCTAATTAATGGCACAATTAATGAAACTGTGGGGTAAGTTTCACCAGAAAAAATATTAGTTAATAAATTGGCAGATTTTAGCACTTGTACACAATCATTAATAATTATCCTCTCTTCTGCGTCTAGAAATTCCGGAGATTTTGGTAAAATAGTGACACAAACACTTAAAGCGTCTTTAAGTTTCAATATTCGTTCGAGCATTACCTAACACGAATTCCACCATATTGCTACGTCTTGCTTTACCTCCAATACTGGAAGACCCATCTGTTCCTGAATAGATTTTAATTTATCATTTGCATTAGTGCTATGTTTAAAATGGGCAACAAGGGCCCTACACTTTTTTAAAACCACGTAATTTTTCATTGCAAAATAAAGCTTCTTTGACACTTAAATTAAGAGTATGGGCAACACAAGGAGGGTGATGCTTTTGTAAGTGTACTGTTATTGCATTTTTTATATTCGCCCCATTGTCGGATACCACTGCTACAATTTTTTCAAGTAGATTCCATTCCGTCAAAATAAGTCTTAGAACGTTTGCAATATTTTCCCCTGTATGAGAGCCATATATATCTTTTGTTGATAGAACACGTGCATGCAATTGGTCATTAAATATAACATGTGCCGTCAATGTAATATATCCTTTATTGATATCTGAGGTCCAAATATCAGTGACTATAGCTGCATTTTATACACTTTGTAATTCAGTTTTTAGTGTTGAAACCGCCTCTGGATAATAACGGGGTAGAATAACTGTTGACAAGCGCTTCCTGCTGGGCGGTTTATATAAAGGTTGTAGAGCTTCAGAGTACTCCAAAAAACCCTCGTCTTCAACAATAGATAACGGTTGAAAGTCTTTTGATATAATTTTTAATAACTTCGCATCAATTATTCCAATTTGCGACTCAGACAGATTGTTCCTTTTGCCTCCAAAAAGTTTTAACTGTTTAGTTGATCGCATTGTTGATTCACTAGCTCTAGATTATCTTTTTTTCGAGGGACCCGGTTCTACAGTAGAAGTAGAGGCACTAATTTGTATCGGTGGCGCTAGCGCTGGTATTGCAGCTGTACTAGTACTAGTACTTGGACCGTGAAATAATGGAATATTAGTTTCCTCTTCGTCATCGTGTTCGATGTCAGTAGGAGGTCACTTTGACTCATTTGGATAGGATGGATTCTCACTAAAGGTTGTCTTAAGTTCGATGTACCACCATGACATTGAATATTTTTTTGCACATGCTACATGTAGCACTTTTGCCCCCTTCGTTTTTTTGAAAATTTTTCCAAACAATAGATTTTTTGCATTATGAAAAATGTCACAAATTATCTTACACTACAAAGGCAAAGTACAAACACAAATATAAAAACTACTTATTATAATCTTATTACATAGTACGTATACGTACCGATACGATACCGACACTACCGAACGGTTATGCTATACTGGTGTAATAAAATAAAATAACATACCCAACCCAATAAAAAAAAGTCGAAAAACCCCTGTCCCTGTCAATATCATGATCCAACGTTTCAACTTTCAACCAACAGAAAAGTTAGAAAAATACATAATTTACTTATATTGCGTACCTAACATAAAAAAATATCGAATTCTCGGCGCCTGAACGCCTAAAAAGTGCAAATACAGCAATTTGTTGATATCTTCAAAGAATGAAAATAAAAGGCCGTTATTGACTCAGCCGGCGCCGCCTCCGGCCGATATTTTTTGTAATTTGCCCCACATATTTCTAATTTCTTTCATACACTTCTTCGTAATGAATACGGAATACGGCCTTCTTTCCAATACATAACACCAATTATCACCTAATGCTTGTTTAGTTTTTATTAAATGAAGAATGAAGGCTGTGTGCATGTACGAAATGTACTAAATAAAAAACTTTTGTATTCCATGCATAAATTTAATCCAAAAGGACATCTTAATCAGCGTAACAGAGCGCTTTCGGCGATAACCATCATCAGTGTTACCTGCAAAGTGAGTAAAAGAACCACCCATTAGTGGAAACCAGCAAATGCTATAAAATTTCGGGTTGAACAAAGAAAAAAATTGCAAATAGAGTAACTTATGGCGAAAATAAAAATTAAATTTGAATTTTTGAATTCTGAATTTTTTAAAATAAAAAATGATAATTAAAACTCTAAAATAAAAAGATGAGTTTATTTTTTATGTGATTTTAAGCAAAAGGAAAAGAAAATGGTGGCAGTTTTTTCACTCACTTGTCAGTTGGAACAAAAGAACATATCCACAAGAGGCACAAACTAGATCAAAACGACAACGGTCACATCAAGATTCAAATAACACTTTACATTTTAAGAAAGGTTTACATAATTAAAACGATTAACAAATTAACAGACCGACGTGAGAACCACGTTTTGATGGAACGACAAACATGTCTCAGTTGACAAGCTTGACAAGTAAACCGAAGACCGCAGACGCAAAAAGAAATACGTCAAGAAATGGCGGTAGTTTTAAATTTGAAAACAAAGTAATGTAAGAGAGAAGAAAAGTGTTAAATATCTAATTTTACAAAATTTTACTTAAATTATAGAGGAAATATCACTGTGCCAGACTAGACCCAACAAACTGATTTTAAAAGGTCTGAGACAAACTAGATTTGAAAGGTTTTTGATTTAAATTGGTTAACCAGGTGGGTGTAAAAAATTTTGAATGAAAAAATACTTAATTAAGGGTGTTGCTAGTGAAATACTAAAGAGAGGATATTAACTTAAGTTAACCCCACTCGAAGAAAAAGGAAAACTTAACTAATTAGGAGAATAAATTAGCCTGGGCTAGTTCAACTTGGAGAATTGAAAGAGGTGAAAATCAGAAAGAGCTTAACTATTTAAGATGAGATTAGCTTGGGCCAGCTCTAATCCATGAAAAAGGAAGAACTAGAAAAGCTTAACTAATTGAGAGAAGAGATTAGCCGGGGCGAATTCTACTCAAGGAAATGAAAATAGGAGAGAGGAAGAACTTAACTAATTAAGACAAGAAATTAGCCTGAGCTAAATCTAATCGAAGAATTGAAAGAGGAAGAATCAGAAAAAGCTTAACTAATTAAGAGAAGAGCTAGCCTGGACTAACTCCACTCAAGAAAATGGAAAGAAAAGAAAAGCTTAACTAATAAGGAGAAGAGACTGGCCTGAGCTACCTCAACTAGATAAAAATAAATTAAATCCTCTTATGCCATAAGTATTAAAAAGTTATTTTTTATATATTTTTGAGAGAAAGAAAGTACTTAATTAAGTAAAAAGGTTAAGGGTGTGTAGACCGAGGAACTTCAATCAAGAAGTCGCCTGTGTAAAGGTATGTAAGATTAACTTGAGAATTAAGGCAATGGTTGTTTGTAATCAGCTCGCTGTTGATCTCGATGTCTTCCAGAAAATCCAGCCTATTGTAGTTTTTAGATGAGATGTTATGAAGAATTTTAGCATTAGAGTTAGGGCTGAAACTGTGGTTATGATCACGCAGGTGCTCACCAAAAGCATAGTTCCTGTTCCTATTTAAATGTTCACTAATGCGAACTCTGAGGGGTCTGTATGTTCTACCTATGTATGTACTATCGCAAGAATTGCAAGACAGTTTATAAATTCCACTTTTTGAAAGTTTCGATTTTATCGTTTGTATTGGTTAAAAAAAGTTTGTAATTTATTTTTATTTTTGAGAGAACCTAGAGAATTACTGACAGAATGGCGAATGGTTTTAGATGCTTGATTGCCAGTCTGAATGGTAAGTAAAGGGATGGAAAAGTATTTTTTAGAGGAATTATCTAAAAGTCGTTCGAGAATTCCCTTCTAAGATTTTTAATTTTTGTTTTATTAATTAACTTATCAATAAGACTGGGATCAAATTGATAGTTTGAGAGCTGGCAGTAAAAACAACTACCTCATAAGTTACCAAAGGTTTGAATTGACATGTATGTACTCCTTTAGGTTGTAATTTTAAAACCGTCCGTCTGCCGGGTGTGAGTGGTCGCTTTATTAGTTTAAAATCTAAACAAAAAAAATTAAAATAGCTCATATCTACCCAATTATTACCAGCATAAATGTTTTATGAAAATGGCCTAAGATCTTAACAAAATTGAAATCGAAGGCGTCTGCCGTTGGAAGTGATCGCTATTTCGAAGCAGACGAGGTCAATTATGTCAAAAAAACGCCATCAACTTCCTCAAGGGTTACCGCCGTTATTTTTGTGTCAAAATATTACTAAATATATTACTAATCAAAGTTAAAAGAGAAAACTTTGGCAGACGGTCGCATTCAAATAGCAGACGGGTTTAAAGTTGAAAAGTTAAAGAAAAATGTCTTGACTTTAATTGCAAACTTTAGCGTATAAAAAGTGACCTATTTGGATTAAAGATTTGCGAATTTTTTTTTAATTAAAGAATTAAATTTTTAAAATAAGCGTTTAACATAATATCAAA
>MU191512.1:2559-35277 GCA_016904865.1 Pissodes strobi
CCAAGAGTTATTTTTAGTTACTTAGTATTCGAAAAATTTGTTTACAGTTTTTTTTAACTGGAACATAAAACTTTAAATGTAAATTATATAGTTGTATTTTTCCAATTTACTACAATTAAGGCTTTTTTCACAGTGTAAAAAAGTAATATTTTTCTAGCGAGTTTGAATTTTTTAAATTAAAAAGTAACTTTTATGGACCAATATTGTTTGGCAGGAAACATGATTTTGAATATGATTTGACAGTTTTAAATATATATACATATATAAATTTTTAAATATTAATAAATGAGATATCTGTGAATCATCTTATATTTAAATAAAGATAAAACATTAATCGACGGATTACAATTAATTTATTAGTTGATTCTTATTAAATGGTGATGCTTTTAGGTTGTATCTATGTTAATGTAGTCCAATTACTTTTCGATATTTAAGTAATATTTATAAGTACTTATTTATGGAGTTGTAGTCGATCTAATCTCTTGATACATCAGTTTATCACAATAGCTATATTAGCAACTTCTGATTGAAAAATAGCAAAAATAATTATGGTTTCAAATTTCCTTAACTGGTGATTAATTGTAACTTATAATATACAAGAAAGTTATTTTAAGAACATGTATAAGTTTACAAATTTGATAGGCAATAACATAAAACTTTGATATGAAAAAATTTGGCATCTAAGATAAAATAAATGAATTATTTCAAAGGGAAATAATACAAGAGAACATAAAATGATCAGTTGAAAATAAGGGATGAATCAAACCAGAAGTTGCCCGAAACAGCACACTACTCTCGATGCTTATTTTTTATCTTATATACTTGTTCTTTAGTTTTAAGGGTTGTATAGGTTGATGTGTTTTTTCAATTGAATTGTTTAATTTTCGAGTAAATATAGTTTTACTCGGATGTTGTTTATTTCACTATCCTAAATCCGAATTTTTTCAAAAATTATTTATTATAGCGAATAAACTACAGTATATATTTTGAAGAGTACATTTATATTAATTTAATTTGATTGTCAATTATGTAATAATGATAATAATGGCTATAAGCGATTGAAAGTTTGGCTGTTGGCCTGGAGCAATATTATATGTACCGATACATAAATTAGTATTATATGCCGCACTCATATTAAATAAAGACTTATCCAAAGTGGTAAGAGTTTTGATTTCAGTTTTTAAACACCTTATTTCTTATCTCCCTCTCTTTTGCAAAAATAATGAAATTTAATAAAATAAAAATATTTAATTTTATTATTAATCTCCAAATAACAAGACATTTTAATCAATAATTTGATAAATACATGTTTCTGGTGCATTAAAGCATAAAATTGCAGAAAATGTTTAATTGTCTTCTTTCTATAAAAAGAAAAAATACATAAAATAACTATACCTACCTACTATTGGAACTAAATTTAATTTTTATCTATATTTCTCTATAAACATTGTAAGTTTAAAAATTGTAATACCTTACTTTTTGACTAATAATAGGAAACGAATAATCAATTTTTATAAATATAATTTTTTCTATAGTTTAATAATATGATTCTAGTGTTCCTAATTTTGAATGCGTTAAAATATCCAGTTTATATTGTAAAATTTTACTTATATCAAGTCAAAGCGTTTTACATTTAGCAAATAGGATTTTATTATTGTTTATTATTTTCCCATTTTTTAATAGCATATGCAAATCTATTTTCTTCGACTACTGCACCGATTCAATTAGGTCTATATGAATAATAGAAACTAGTAAAGAAATTGACACAAAAATCAATGTGTTAAAAATGCTAAAAACCATTTTCCCAAACAATAAAATAAATTGAATTGAAAAGTCAAGATTGGGGAAGCAGGTATTGGAAATTTCATTCTGTGTGTAAAAATTAAACTGATAAAACCGGTTCTAGCCACCTAGCCTTGGCTGAAGATCACTTCTTGGAAATCTACGGCTCCGCGAATATAATTTTGTATTCCCCTTTCTACCCCTTCCTTTTCGTATGTAGGGTAAACATTGCACGTGTTTTCATTCAGAAATACTGTTTTTGTTGCCAGCCACTGGGGGCAGCACCTCTCCACAGGCCCCGTTGAACGACTATTTTCTTATAAAGACAATGCCGAGAATAACAACCGCAGAGAAGCGACAAAACCCGTCGGCACCATTGAAATTCAAGAGCCAAGTTCAATCTGTCATATGTGACAGATGGCCCGTTTAATACACTGAGATAAATGCAATGAAGGGAAAAGAAATGCTATACACCGATAAAACATGTAATTAATTACATGTTTATTATTTACTTTATTAGAAATGTATTATGAATAAGTTATCTTTTAGGATTTAACGGTTTAACTCAGAGTTTACTGATTTGTCGCGATCTAACCTTTTTGAAGTGAATACTTCTTTGGTTTCATGAGAGTGATTTTTCAAGGTCGCATCACGAGATGGTTTATGTTTTCGTCTCGCGTTACGAAATTTTCGTATCGTTGATTGGACGATTAATCCAAACTAACCAAATCTATTAAAATTGTTTATAGCGTATCGGAACCTGCTCAAATAAGTAAAATAAGTTGAGACTAAGTGAAACTAACCCAAAGTTGATTCGACGACTAGCCCAACCTAACCAAATCTATTAAAATTGATTATAACATATCGGAGCCGCTTCAAATGACTATAAAATAAGTTGAGAATAAGTGAAACTAACCGAAAGTTGAATCGACGACTAACCCAAAGTAACTAAATCTATTAAAATTGATTATAACGTATCGGAACCGGTTCAAATGACTAAAATAAGTTGGGACTAAGTGAATCTAACCGAAAGTTGATAGGACGACTAACCCAAACTAACCAAAAGTCAATCAGTTACACGTACTCTTAGCATATGTCAAAAGAAATAAATAATGATGTATATTTCATGATGGATATATCGTTGTAATGTCATTGTAATATGTAAAAATGTATGTTAGATTCCTTATTAAACGTTTTAAGAAAATGTCAAATGTGACAGATGAATATATTCCTCAATATATCCCTTAATATAACAGATATCGAAAAATTTTTTTAACAAAAGATCTGTATTTTTCGATGCTCTATCGTTTGGGAATCAAATATGACACGTGCAACTGTCATATTTGATAGTTACAGCTGTCAAATTCGTTTATTTTAATCTGACATATGTCAAAATACATTGTTCATATTTTGACATATTTAAGTATTACATCTTGACATATATTTTTGTCATTAATCATCAATCATTAAAGAATGCAATTCAATAGGATCCGAAACTAAAACAAATAAAGAAGGTGGATGATCACCATATTGATATGTTCACTAAATCTTTGACGTAACGGATGCAGACATGCGTCTGCGCCCTCTCTCATAACATTTTTAAAAAAGGTTCGAAATCTTCTAAATAAAAAATCGATAATTGACAAAATATGTATATTTTTTTCTGTTTAATTCATAATTAAGTGAGAAAAAATTGATGAAATACAATAGGAAACCGAAAAGGTTGATTCATTTACGATGTATTTGAAATAACTTTGTTATTAAAGGCCCTATCGAAAAAAAAGTATAAAGATATATTGTAGGGAAATTCAAAACATATTTTTCTGCACAAACCAATTTATTCCAACAGTCACTGTTCTATAGATAATTGAAAATATATCTGAAGCATATATCGTGTTCTTTTATAACATTTTTTCATTGTTTTCATGTGTCAAGTTCAAATATGGTAGTTATCATATAAAATATAGCGTAATACTATACAATTGTTAAGAGAGGGAAATATTGGTTAAGCACATTCACATTTATACAAACAGTTAGCATAAAATAATGGGTTAATTTAAGAAGATCGTCATAATAATATATATTTAATGAATAATTTAGACATATTATTTAAATAAAAATGACATATATCAAATGACGATATTAAAGTAGTGGCAAAAAAATAAAAAATTATGTAACATCTCTCACTGTCATATTAACCTCTAATATGTAACATAAAATTAGCTAACATTTTTTAATGATTAAAAATATATGTCAAAATATAATACTTAAATATGTCAAAATGTTAACAATGTATTTTGCCATATGTCAGATTAATATAAATAAATTTGACAGCTGTAACGGTCAAATGTGACAGTTGTACGTATCATATTTTATTTCCAAACGATAGAGCGTCGAAAAATACAAATTTTTTGTTAAACAATTTTTTCGATATCGGTTATATTAAGGGAAATATTGACGAATATATTCATCTGCCACATTTGACATTTTCTTAAAACGTTTGATTGACAGAATCGTACATATACTCTATTTCGAAATGATGCGAAGTAATAAATCATTTTCTGATGGCTGATACATAGGCGTACATAATTACGTACATATACGTACATATTTTAAACGTTTACCTGTCCTAATACTTGGACTTTCCCAGCATTATATTTATCACACTTAGGTTTTTTTATTACTATTGTAAACATTCAAATTTGACGATTTTTTGTATGCATACCCTAAAGTTTAAGTAATTGTAATTTTTCAGTTATATTTGTTCTTCCGAAGAAGACACAGTGTGTTTGTTTCATTTCATAGTTTCAATTAAAATGGCTAATTCAGTTTTCTCTCCAGTGAAACGAGCGAGCAAATGTCCATTTTCTGTTAACGAAAAGAATATTATTCTTAATGTATATGACGCCCTCAAACATCAAAATCCTCTGTATAGCGTTGATACTGTGGTGGAAATGTGTTCGAAAATGACGGGTGTTTCAAAAACGTCGATATATAAATTAAGGTGTGAACGAAAAAGTGGAGCTGTAAAACCACCTATACCATCTTCAGGAAGAAAGACGGTGCCTATCGATGAAGACTACAAACTTATAATTAGAAGAACAGTACATTCCTTTTATTTTAATAAGGAAATACCAACCATCGACAAAATTTTAGGAGCCTTAAAGCAAGACCAAAATATGTCTCCAACGATAAGCAGGAAGAAATTGTGGACAACTTTAAAACAAATGAATTTTAGCTGGGAAAAACAAAGCAGAAAATCGCTCCTAATCGAAAAAGATGAAATTATTTGCTGGAGGAGACATTACTTAAGACAGATAAAGCAGTTTCGAAGTGAGAATAGAAAGATTTATTATCTGGACGAAACATGGCTTAATGAAGGATATACGGTTGGGAAGATTTGGCAAGACAAAAATATTTCAAGTTTTCGTCAAGCATTCTTAGAAGGCTGGTCCACCGGACTAAAACCACCATCTGGGAAAGGAAAGCGACTGATTATTACACACCTTGGAAGTGTTGATGGTTTTTTGTTGAGGGCGGTTTGTTAATGTTTGAGTCAAATCATTCTGGCGATTACCATGAAGACATGAATGGCGATGTGTTCGAAGAATATTTTGAACAAATGTTAGATCTCATTCCACCTAATTCTGTGATAGTGATGGACAATGCGAGTTATCATTCCAGAAAAGTTGACAGAATACCAACTAATTCATGGAGAAAAGCGGATATTATTCAGTGGTTTAGACAGAATAACATACCATTTGATGAAAGTATGGTGAAAAAGGAACTGTTGTCCATAGTGTCCTCAAATAAAGCTCGTTTCACCGAGTATGTAGTTGACAAAATTGCACAGAAACGAAATATTACTATTCTTCGTCTGCCTCCGTATCATTGCGAATTAAATCCCATTGAACTTGTTTGGGCCCAAGTAAAAAGTTATGTAGCAAGGAGAAACACGACGTTTAAAATGAAAGATGTTAAAATTATCTTTGATGAATCTTTAAAAAATGTCGATTCCGAAAAATGGCGTAAGTGTATTGAGCATGTTATAAAAGAAGAAGAAAAAATGTGGAAACTAGACCATTTAATTGACCTAATTGTAGAGCCTTTAATTATATCCTTGGAACATGACGAAGATTCGACGGATTTTTCTGACGACGAAAATGATATACCATAGTTCTCTACATAACTGTTTACACAAAATCGCAATTCTTATACCTTATTATATAAATATTATATGTGATAAAATGTTACAGTAATACTAACTGTTTTTGAATATACATAAATAAGTGAATAAATAAAAGTACTTAGGTAAAACAGGTATTTTAAATTAAATACCCAAACGTACGCTACTGCAGGTAGAAAATGGCCCCTTTGCTAATAAAGCCTATTGTTTGCAGCGGGATTGCCATACAAAACAGGGTGGAATGGTTAAAATATAATACAGCAGGCTATAACAGCTGTGGCTAAATATTTAGAAATCACAAAAATTTATTTGACCACTCTGTTAGCGTTTTGCATTTATAAGTAGGTTTTATTACTCCGCACCATTTCGAAATAGAGTATAGTCGTATTTTAATAAGGAATAAATTTACAATATTTTAACATACATTTTGACATATTACAATGACGTTACAACAATATATCCATCATGACATATTCGTATATACATAATTATTTGTTTCATTTGACATATGTTATTAGTACGTGTAACTGATTGACTTTTTACATCCGGACCGGTTCCGATACGTTAATATCAATTTTAATACATTTGGTTAGTTTGGGTTAGTCGTCCAATCAACTTTCGGTTAGTTTCACTTAGTCTCAACTTATTTTAGTAATTTGAACCGGTTCCAATACGTTATAATCAATTTTGATAGATTTGGTTAGTTTGGGTTAGTAGTACAATCAACTTTCGGTTAGCTTCACTTATTCTCAACTTATTTTAGTCATTTAAAGCGGTTCCGATACGTTAAGATCAATTTTAATAGATTTGGTTAGTTCAGGTTAGTCGTCGATTCAACTTTCGGTTAGTTTCACTTAGTCTCAACTTATTTTAATCATTTGAACCGGTTCCGATAAGTTATAATCAATTTCAATAGATTTGGTTAATTTGGGTTAGTCGTCGAATCAACTTTCGGTTAGTTTCACTTAGTCTCAACTTATTTTAGTCATTTGAACCGGTACCGATACGTTATAATCAATTTTAATATCAGGGGAGGTGGGGGTATAATACCCACCCCACTGATGACCCCGTGATACGGGGTCATCACTCGTCATATTTTCGATCCGAGGCTCCGTTGCAGAAATCGGTAAAAAATGTTTTTCCCCAAAATCCCCCATTAAATTAGAGCCCCTTCCCCCATATGGTCAAAGGAGGCGCACCTACCATAAAAAAAATCGACCCCATAGCTTCCCGTTCTACCGAAATGAATTATTTTAGTTTTTTCTTCTCCCCCCTCTCCTGGCCGAAAGGTGGGGGGGGCGTGGGTGTACGGGGTCCAGTTTTCATCTAGGATCGTCCTTTTACCCCGGCTACATGTCCTAAAAATTTCAGCAGTCTAGCTATACTGGAACATGCTTAATTAAAGGAACGTTTCACTTTGAAAAGCGTTTCAATTTGATAAGCGTTTCATTTTTTACCCTCGCTTAAGAAGTCACTTCAATAATATACCAAAGGAAACTGGCGCTAACGCAAAAATTTTGTCGTCGACGACTGTACTAAACAAATCTCGGAATAAACTAAACTGAGAAGCACGTGGAGATGAGAGTTGGCCGGTTTACCTCCTAATCCAAATTTTTGAGCGGGATTTATGTTGTCGCTTCTCTGCGGTTGTTATTCTCGGAAGGTACCCACTAGCCTGTCTGACGAGACTTGTAAAAGTCGAAACCGGTCACAGGTGGTGCTTTCCCGGACCTAAATGAAAATCGAGCCCATGTATCAATATTCTGGTCTTTCGAAAAAGAACTTTCTTTCGTAAAATGAGCTCAGTTCGATACCGGTACCAAGACGAAATGTTAAAGTTGCAAATTGCAGTTATGTGAAACAAATTACTGTCATGAGGCTTACAGCCAATGACAGTAAAAATAAATCAGTTAATTATCATAACATTGGCAAAATAAATTCTCTACTCGAGACAATATCGGATATGATAATGAAAACAATTATCTCTAAAGCAATTATGATAAGATAAAGAAATAGATATGATACACGATAATAGATAGCCTACAGCTGATTATCGGTAAGTTCGATAAGCAAATATATAAAGTTCGGTAAACAAAACGAGAAATAACGGTAATAAATACGATATAGGAAGCACACGACCTACAGTCGTTTAACAGTCAGTTCTTTAATCAAAATAATAAATAACAATAATAGTTGCGATATATGTAAGCAGACGACCTACAGTCGTTTAACGGAAAATTCATTAAATCAAACGCTAAATAACGATAATAGAGATAATGAAAAGTAATAAGGTAGATCCTACTTGTATCTAGTAGATTTGCAGACATGGAATCCACCGTTTCCTGCAAAGCTACCTCTCTACCATGTGGTCGTATTACCTCGACTAAAGACCTCGAGTCCTCCAACCGGCTAAATGAGACCGGGAGCTCTCTAGGTCGGCATAATAAAAGGCCGCTGACGGACTTTCAGCCCCAAGGGTGGAAATTCTGTTCCACAGAAGGACCCTGGTTAAATTATAAATAATTTTAAACATCCAATATAGACACGCTAACCTATTTTTAATTAAGGCAAAAGCGATCTTATCGTGCGGGTCCAAAGGTCACAATTTTTAGTAAAAACTTCATTCGTGGCAGATTTTACGTGTAAAATCTGTCAAAGGAATGAAATTTAATGAAAAATGTGACATTTGGACCCGCACGATAAGACCGCTTTTGACTTATAGCAAGGGTAACCACACTATTCGTCACATATTATTTTTAAGCAAAATGACAGATAATTTCAGAAACTACACATACTTACTCATTTGCCAATTAGTTCAACAACACAATCAGGTGGTATTTAGACCTGATGGTCAAAACCAAGAACAATAATTTTAGATACTCAAACTCTCTGTTCGTCTTGAGTATCCACGCCGGAATAACTTGTCAATTCCCCCAAAAAGGAATATATACCACATCTGGCAAGACGACGGACGGCGGCGATCCAAACGGAGACATCCTTCGAGCAACTCGGAACAGCATTCCTCGATACTGGTGAATTGTACTCGAAAGTAAGCTAGCGAGATTATCGACAACGCAAATCGACCAGTAAATGGGAACAATCGTACTACCGGATTTTGTAACATTTACACCCTAACTGACTGAAATCGATAATAACAAAAGAGCTGCTATTAATTGATATTACCAGCGAATATTAACTACGATAAGAAGATTCACTCTCCACGGCGGCACGTCAACGGTATGTCTCCTTCCCCGCTCGAAAACTAGCATGATACTGGCATGTGACCTTTGGACCCGGCGCACACTGGTCGAATTTCTAGGAAAGCTGGCCATAATAAGATTTACCAGAAATAAGACATAAAAGTTATTAAGTATTACACGTTTAATATATCGTGTTTTAGACAAATAATTGTTGAATTTTTTGCTCATCATCTGTATTTATATATAGGGAGTATCAATTATCACTAACGATAATAATCATGTATAAAAATCATTTGTATGTTCTTAAATCGTTTTAAAAAAGGATTTTGAAAATTAAGGGCTCCTTCGTTGTAAAAAAAGGGTTTTAAATTTTTAATTCGATGATCCAAATTTTGTTTTTGCAACGGTTAATTCAGGAGTCTCACGAGCAAAATGAATGTTAAGCGGACGACAGAAACGCGTTGATGAGGGCCTGCAATTTTGCCATACATGTATTTCAGAGTTATCGCTATTTTTAAAAATTGATCTAATAGGGACGCAACTAGTAAAAAATATAGAAGCATCAGTGCAGCTGTTGTTCAAAAACACTTGCTTATATTCTGAATATCCGAAGGTAATATTCAAGCCATATTTACAAATTAAAATTAAATTATAAATTTTTATCTGCTGATTCAGCCAAAGTATTTATTACCTCTTTTTATAATAACATCAGTCTTGCATCAGCAATAATGATTCTACCGAAATTTCACCTTCAGTTTCACTTACTACAATATTATGGGTTAGGGGTGGACGACAATAATCGATTATTCGATTCACTTTTAATAAATTACCGATTAATCGACTTATCGATTAATATTTCAGAAAATATCGGTAATTGATTATTTCGATTAATCGATTATTCAGTTACTTGCTAAAATATTAAGAGTTTAATCGATTATTCAATTTCTTGCCCATCCGTACCGATGACTTTACAACAGATATAGCTTTTAAAATTCCAATTTAATAATGCGTTGCGTTAAGGGTAATTTAAACTTGAATTTAAATGACATTTGAAAATACTTTCAGCTCAACATATGAAGCAAAAAAAAAACAGAGAAACGTAAATGCTCAAACAAGACAGCAGCAGGGAAAACTGCGCACGTTACAAATTTAGCCAATAAGGGATCCTCATTTCGACGCGTCATTTTCTGATAACCTGGCTACAGTTGTTGCACAATTAGGTATAACACCAACACATAACCTCAACGGAGTGTTAGCACGTTAGCAGTATAGTACATCAGTGTTTATCTTTTTATTATGTATTTGGGCAAAACTATATGATAAGAAGGATCACTCTCCGCGGCGGCATGTCAACTAGTGATGGGCATAACCGAATTATTTTGATAACCGAATTATTTGTATTCAAATAATATTAATAACCGAATGATTATTTGAATAATCATTCGAATAAATTCAGGTTAGCGATCGCAGCCGGTTAGGAAGGAGGTTCAGCGTTATCGGCATCTTATTCGTAACTCGTAGCTGCTGTAATTGTCTTATTAAGCATGGCTTAATAAATAAGTAAATAGCAATAGAATACGAGTTTAATATTTGATTACGCAATATTATTGAACAAAATATAATAAACAGCATTCGACGTTTTTCAATCAAAAATACTTAAACTCCAAAATATGATTCTTGGATGTGTCGATTACATGTAATGAACATAATTATTAAAAATCTACTTTGCAAAAAAGTTTTTCTCTCTGGCGATGTATTTATAGTATTATAATAATATTAATAATTAATAGTACATATTATATTGTTATAGTTATATTACGACTTATGTATGCTCCTATATTCTAAATTCCAATATATAACCTAAAAATTAAACAAACATTAGGTGATAATTGGTGTTATGTACTGGAAAGCAGGCCGTATTCATTACGAAGAAGTGTATGAAAGAAATAAGAAATATGTGGGGCTGTTAATCGCAACAAAAAATATCGGCCGGCCGGATCAAAAGCGAGCGCCTTTTATTTTGATTTGTTGAAGATGTCAACAAATTGCTGTATTTGCACTTTTTAGGCGTTCAGGCGCCGAAAATTAGATTTTTTTATGTTAGGTACGCAATAAAGTAAATTATGTAATCTTAACTTAATATTCGCTAGTTTTCAACCCCCCAAGTTCGGCTTCCACATTCCACAATTCCACATCCTACTGGTACATTTTAAATTTTAAAACTCATCTTTTATTCGAGTTAAAACATCGAAAGTTGCTTCATAACTCATAACTATATTAAAACTGCTCCTTGCTTGCTCGTTGATCATTCGACGGATCGACGCGAGGCGACAGCGAGGTTTGTTCCTTCGTGTTCGTATTTGAATTCGTACGTAGGTATCAGGTTCAGGTTATTTTTCATTCGAATACTTGTGGAATGAAAACCGAATAATACAGGTTATTTTAATAACCGGATAATAGGTTATTTTTCATTCGAATAAGCCCATCACTAATGTCAAGTCAACGGTGTGTCTCCTTCCCCGCGGAATACTAGCAGAATATCGGCAGGCCATGATACAAATAAAACAATCATGTTGGCAGGCGACCTTTGACGCGGCGGCCATAGACCAGCTCATCCTTTTGTCAGATTAATTTTCAAGCCTAAATTCTATAGTCGAGTCAATATTCGATATAAGATAATATCGCTATTTTTTAGTTGTATTGTATTACAAAACAGGAATGAAATATACAGTAAAATTGTGCGAAACCTTTAACCAATTTTAAAATCACCTAAAACGCCAAAATTTTATTAAATATTAAAAGATGGGGCAAATTCGAGCAACATTTTCTTCTTGATGTCTTTTGTCAGAATATTAGTATTCGGGAATATGGTGAAATCGTTAACACAAAATCAAAATCTTTTAAATATTAGTTATTACATACCTTGAGTATTGTTATCAATATTAACTAATTAAAAACGTTAACTGATTTTTGAAACATCCAGTTGAATACAAACTTTATAAAAATATTTATTTGGTGATAATAATAAAAAAAAACATAACGTAAGTTTGACAGGGCGCTGCAAACAATTCAGAAGATATCAATTGTGTTTTTCCAATGCCAACTAGAGTATTAGAGTGCTATAAATAATTTCGTTTTAAATTTGATTAAATATACCGCAAACGAAAATATCGTTTATGGCCAGCTTTTATTTAAATTCAACCTGTGTGCGGTGGAGTTGGCTGATCGTTACCAGGCAACGAAGAAAATCAACGACGATTCCTTTGTAGCGCTTTCTGGCCATTAAGTGGGCCTTCTTGTCGTAGTTAATATTCGCTGATATTACTGACATTATTTACAATTAGCATAGGTTTTATCATCATACATCTCTCAAAGCGAAGTCAGCACTATTAAATAAATTTTAGATGGCGGAGTAGCTATAAATTCAAAACTTACTATAATAATCAGATTTATATTTTCCTAATGGTTCGAGATTTAAACAATTTTGATGAGTGTATTTCCTTACGCGCAAAAAGAGGTAATTACAACTTAAGATCTGATGAGTTTATTGCAATAGTGTAAGCTAAATTGTTCACAATATGCTAGAATCCAACAATTTTTCTGTTCCTGATGTTAGAGGCTCCATATATTTTAAGGAAATATTGCAATATTTTGCCACAAATGATAAAAGCTGATAGCTTAAATCTACTAAACTAATGTTACTAAATCGTACTACTCCAAACCGTGATCAAATGAAAAATTTCGTAAGGTTAATTAAATTAATTCCGCGTGCTGACCATAACCCATCTGATATGACGAGCAGTGACTATATTATAAATAAAATTATATAAGATTATGGTCGTAAAAGTATCTACTTCTTTTCCTAAACACAATTTTTAGAATGACGAACAAAATGATTTGTGCCCTTTTGGTATCATTAAGAAACAAATTTGATAAAATGTAAATTGAGCTATGATAGACGCAACAAACATTATGAAACGAATACTATGTTGGTGTTTGGAATATTCGGCTACATGTACTAAAAACTCTCTAACACATTATGTTCTTATGGAAAGTGCCAATAATGTAAATTTTTCGAATAAGTGAGATACGTCATTGGTTTTGGGACATCAGAAGCTCTTAAAATTTGAAATAAAAAATACAGGTCCGTATTTAAGAAAATCAAGTTGATGATGGTGGCCCAAACACGAAACGCCGGAGGTGAAATTTGGAGGCACCATGTTGTAGAGCGGAAAAAAATATACATCTTTTGAATTTACGGAGTTTTATCCACAATACCGAAACAGAATTATTGCACTCGACGCGCATTGCGCTAACCATCAGGAGATGTTTAAAACTGTTTAACTAGCTTTAATCATCTTCTGATGATGCAAACATGGTTAGCGAAACGCGCGTCGAGTGCAATAATTCTGTTTCGGTATTGTGGATAAAACTCCGTTTTAGTATAAAAGGAATAGACAAAATTCGCAATGATACCACTATAAATCCTCTGTTAGTGAACACCCATATCAAACGACCACCTGCGTATATTGACCGATTTTGAGACTGGGAAGTTCATTCTATTGTACCTGTTTCAAAAACCACCGCTGATATTCATCATCAGAACTTTCTAATATACAACAATGCTAAAATCACCCTCAGTAAAGGACAATAATGCCCAACAAGGTGTTAATAGCACAACATTTTTAGATGAGCCATATAATTTATATCCTAAGCACAGCCTACATAATACAAGGTTTTGCCTTTTTTAGCTTTAGCCCAATTTCGAACTTTTACGAATTGACATTAAATATTTTGAGTATAGCGGGAAAAAGGAAACGTCATTCTTTCAAAGAAACAATTGATATAATAATAGTGAAAAAGTGGCTTGAGTACTAGGAAATTGGCTGAAAATTTTAAAGTTGGCAAGACACACGTGACCATATTGTTCCAAAATAAAGAAGTTCGAAATTTGTATAAGGAAGGTGAACAAAAAAAAAGTTTGCTAAAACCGAGGGACTATTGTGGACAAAGTTCGTTTATTTGAGTTTGGAAAGCTCGAAACAAGCGCTCAATAATATTGAGACCATAATTCAAGCGAAAGCCTTCGAAGTTGCACAAAGCCGAGGACTAAGCAACTACAAAGGATCAAATAAGTAGTTAGAAAGATATCGTCAATATTAGCTTCAAGACAATTTTTCAGGAATCTGCGAATCTTAATATCGCGGATGTGAAAATTTGGAAGAAGTTATTCGTCGTTTGAAAAGATTACGCTCTAAAGGTTGTATAATGCAGACGAGATAGGTCTCTACTATTGTGCATTGTTAACAAACACATATGCCCTGAAAAATGAGAAGTGTTCAGGAAGAAAAACTACAAAACTCCATTTTACAATTTTGTTTTCTATAAAAAGGGAAGGTGAAAACCAAACTCCTACATGCTTTAAAGAGGCGCACATCGATAAGTTACCTCTTCAACTGATATTGAATTAAGATTAACACCACTTCACATTGTCAACCTTTAGGCCAAGGTATTATACAGAACTTCAAGATGCTCTATAGGAGTATGTGAATAGTAGTTGTCCTCATGATAATATAATACAATACAAATAGAGAGAAGCATTGCCTAGACTAATGCCTTAATATGGAGCTCAATAGCTTTGCAAACTTTTATCTCCAATGACAATACAGGAGTTCTTTTCTAAAGCCGGATATATATGTAATTCGTGTTAATTCATAATGGTGTGGCAACCGAGACCGAGGAATTGATCGTCATCGACTATATTGAAGAGGTACAAGTGGGCATATAGCAATTTGAAGCCCCGGAAACAGATGGAGTCAGGTACTACACTTGTCTCATTACATTTTTCCGTTTTGGACTTAGAAGCGTGTTTTTTATACCACATCAAGTTTCTGTTATGTTCAGAACTTCCTGGGTGCAAGCCTGCCTGATGAGGGTAAGACTAAGAACCCAGAAATCGCGTTCGCAGTAGAATACCCTGTGACATAATCAAGCATAACTTTCGTTTTATCATCTATGATCGATTCTTGTACTAGCAAAGGTGTTTTGGATATATCGTTGGCCTCCGTACATATAATAAATGTTTGCAAGATAGTGCTTGGCCAGATTGATGATGAATTTTGGTAGATGGTGTGTCCATTTTACGACGGAAAGTACTTCGCTGACCGGTACTTGTGGGAAGACATCAAAGCTAGCAAGAATGTAATTTTTCTCATCCTTTATATTCGTGATTATTTAACAGAAGTGTTGGCAATTTTATACGTATAAGTCGGCTTTCTCTTCGAAGGGTCCAAGGATTACAGCGCTTCACTAGGGTTTATGCAGGGGAACCGACTGAGCTTACTATCGGACTTAAAGGAGCTACGGCTTTATGTTTTTTTTTTGCAGAGCATACGATTTAGGGAATCTGAATGATTTTTCCCTAGAGATAAGTACTTTTTCTCATATATAAAAATACTTGATAACTTTGCAATGCTTATTAAGTTCTTATTTATTTCATGTTCACAATTTAATGTCATTTAGAGAAAGCCAACTCTCATATTATTGTATACAAAATGTGAGCAATAGGGCATCCCATGTGATATTTTCATTTCCGCCCGACTACCAATGTAAATATTTTAGGGATTAATTGGGGTTTGGTGCGAAAACTAGCACAAGCTCTAATTTCATCCAACGCTTTCCACCAACAAATATGAATAACATGAGTCATGCATCTCTACTCGAAAGTCAAAAATACAGGATGGTCACCTACAAGTGTAAAACTGTTTTTTCACACCAATGTAAAATTTCCATTAAGTTCACTTTACTTTAGCTAAAATTTAATGGTACAAGAATAAGTTCACAAATTATGTTGTAATGAGTTTGTACAAGTATTGTAGTACAAATTCTTTTTGCTTATGTAAATTTCATAAAATCTTATTTGAAGTAACCAGCTGGCACAGTTTTAGTTAGTTAATCCAAACTAGCCATTAGCATTAGCATTCTAATCGAAAGTCAAAAACCCAGGATGATCGCCCACAAGTATGAAACTGCTTTTTCACACGAATGTAAAATTTCCATTAAGTTCACTTTACTTTAGCTAAAATTTTATAGTACAAAAATAAGTTCACACACATTATGTTTTAATAAGTTTGTACAAGTATTGTAGTACAAATTCTTTTTGTTGGAATGCTTATGTAAATTTCATAGTAACCAGCTAAAGTTGCTTGCACAGTTTAAGTTAGCTAATCCAATTTAACCAAAACTAAACCAAACTAGCCATTAGCAAAGTGAATAACTTAAATATATCCAAATAAACCTAAACTAAACCAAACTCACCATATAGTGAAAAGAAGAGTAATATTTTTCATTTGGAAAGTTTCTGCAAAAAAGATATAATACAGTGCTGCTGTAAGCTTACAAAAAAGCTCTAAACTTAGTTTTTTAATGAGTTTACCTAAACGAAGATTCACAGCCATCACCATAAGCATGATTTTTGTGTAAATATATTTTTTCATCTAAATACGAACCTGTTTTTCAGCCAATTTATATTAAGCTAACACGCTAAGCGTAGTCAAATCACCAATCGCATAGTGTGATCACCGCGCGTACCGATCGGAACATTGTAGTTGTTAACAAACAATACATTTTAGAATATAGGACCATATGATTCCTTTCAGTGATTATTACTATTTCAGCTTTCAGCTATAGTCCCTGATACGGTGAATATTTTGGAGGTTTTGCAAACATTAGGACAACTGAAATATGGACCAATTTTATCAAGTTTTATTATTTTGCATTTTAGCGGTAAGTCTTTAATATTTATATTTTGATAAACGCACAGCATTTCTTTGTTCATAAGAATTTATTAAAGTGATATTTTTGACATAACACCCATTATTACATAGCAATAGTTTTTGCCTAATGATAATATAACATGTTTATTTTTCTCGAAATAAACATTAAATACATAATTGAATTTGAAAATATTATTGATTGTGTAAACCTCTGCTGCTGATCGCAATTTAGCGAAGTTGGTGGCTCTATTTTGTTAAAATAAAATACAATTCAGTTAAGAGGAGCCACCCCAATTTGTTGCGAATAGTAATTAATAGTGATATAGGACAAAACCCATTAGAAAGTAACGATCATGACGTCGTTATTGAAATGCCTAAATAAGTTTAAAAAATCACTTATTTTTCCTTTGAAATACTTGTAATCTTCATTAATTAATAAAATTAATTTTTTTTCAATTTAGTATATGTGCTAAATAAAATAAGTAGTATTTTCAAAAATTGACCCTCTAAGCTCAGTGAACCCATTGATTCAACTACATTGATCACTACAACTTGCTATAATATACCTTCCAAATGAACAAAATCTACTTTGATGTAAATGCACTCAAAATAAGTATGAGATTAGTTCTAATTTTCACCCCCCTAATACCTAAATTAATTCGATTACTCTCTGGAACTGAAGTCACGAACTGTCAATAGTAATTTTGCTTTAATAGACTACCCAAAAAAACCTACCCGCATTGATCAGAAGTTTGAAACTGTCAAAGCAAATGTTCACTCCCTTAATACTAGAACTAAACGAAATTAATTCGTTTACTCTCTAGAACTGAAGTCATTAAGGGTTAATAAGGACTTTTTGCGGCTGTTTTTACTTTAGTAAACTATAACAAAGCATAACTACCCAAATGGATTAGAAGTTTGAGACTGTCAAAGCATAGGAAACAGGACTGTCAAAGCATAGGAAACAGGACTGCTGGACAGCAGAAGATTGGTTCTAACTCTTCACTCCCTTAATACTAGAACTAACCGAAATTAATTCGTTTACCATCTAGAACTGAATTCATTACGGGTCAAAAGCGCTTTTTACGGCTATTTTTGCATTAGTAAAGTATAAAAAAAACTACCCATATTGACTGTCAAAGCAAAGGAAGGCACATATTGGACAGCAGAATAAGAGTTCTAATTTTCATACCTTTAATACTAGCCCTCCAGACCTGAAGTCATTAAGGGTCAAGAAGGGCTTTTTGCGGCTATTTTTGGTTTAGTAAACTATCAAAAAAAAACTATCCAAATTGATTACAAGTTTGAGATTGTCAACGCAAAGGAAAACACTTATTGGACAGGAAGATTAGTTCTAATTTTCATCCCCTTAATACTAGAATTAATCGAAATTCATTCGTTTACCCGCTACAACTGAAGTCATTAAGGGTCAAAAAGCGCTTTTTGCGGCTACTTTTGCTTTAGGAAACTAAAGCTACTGAAATTGATAAGAAGTTTGAGAATGTCAAGGCAAAAGAAAGTACAAATTGGACAACAGAAGTGTAGTTTAATAATGCACTTTCTGGCAAAAAGAGTACTAGCGTTTCGAAGATCTTAAAAATAGCAATTTTTTTGGTATTTGAACCTCTTAGCCAAGCTCGACCTATTTATAGAAGAACACAGAAGATATATAGTAGCTCTGGGTGGTCGCATTTTAAATCATTGTTCCGCAATAAGAATTTTAAATAACCCAAACTAGCCCAAACTGACAAGTGTCAGCCTGTCAGAATGAGAAAAAAATCAGATTTTTCGAAAAAACTCATTAGAATTAGTAGAATATTTAATAAAAGGGAAACGAATCAACACAAAGCGATTATAAAATCTTCGGAAGCGTTAAAAATTGGGAAAATTATGATTGACAAATTAAAATTCCACCCAGAGCTACGGACAACAACAAGAAGAATATGTGTCAAAAGGTTGCTGCCGCTGCGCCGCAAAGACCAAAATTAATAAAAGAATGTTACCTAAAATTAGGGATATCATATGTAAGATGTATGCAGAGAAGAAAAAGGTTACTACATAAACAGTTCATAAAATAATGCAGAAAGTGGATTGTCAAGGTTGGTTTCAAATATCAGCGTGAAAATAATAGACCATTTCTTATCGAACTTCTACACATTCATTTTTCGATTCATAAAAAAAATGGAGTTGGAAAATTTATTTCAACCCATATATATTGATGAAACATGGGTATTTAATAAGAGTAGTTACAGAAGGGTTTGACAAGATTGGTCAAAATTTACACAGTGCACAAAGATGGGAAGTGGTTCAAGGTATGTGATAGTTAATGCTGGGACCGCAGGCGCAGTGGGTTTATTGAGAATGGATCACTGATATTTAAATGTAACGAAGAAACCGGTGACTATCATAACAACATGAACTTTGAAAAAAAAAATCGATAATTTTATTGGTTTAAATCTAAATTAATACCATCCGTCTCTTTTAACAATGGAAAACGCAAGGTATCATTGCAGGTTAAAAGAAAAAAGAGTGCATCTACGACAGCTGCAGCTGTTCTAACCGATCTTTTTAACGATCGTAATACCAAGTTGTAATTTCTACCCCCAGGCGATCAGATACTCTCAATAATTTTAAAGAAATAGAGTCATATATTACATTTTAATATAAATACAAATAACAAATCTATTTAACTCTAAAATGATGTAAGGGGTAACAGGGGTTTCCTGAATCTCTCTTATTTGTAAAGTAGGCAATAAATTTTGGTATCATATTTTGTTTACCTTCTGAATTCCGTCAAAGTATTCTACACATTAAAAATAGGTAAAAGGAAATGGAACCTGACTTTTTTTTTTCAAATTTGATAAATGACATAATTTCATAATTCACTTTTTGTTATTTTCATTCCAGATCTAAAAAATCAGATATTGACTTTGAATATTCAAAGGCTATTGAACGGCCGCCATTTTGGTTTTTAGAAACGACCAATATTTATGACAATAATTATTTCTTTCAAATTGTTTTTTGAACCTTTTTATTTATGGCAAAGGAAAAGGGTAATTGATGACGTAAGTATAAGCCCTCGTGAAACGAACTTTACCATGTACAGCTCATAGTATCATATAAGTAGGCATGGCTATAGCAGACAGCTGCTTAAGAACTGTACATTTTTTCGAAATTGTGCAATCGTTCTACATCTTATATACAGCGGATCCCCAAAGATAGTCAGATCTAAATACATTAAGAAGTAAAATTTCTGTTAAAAATTACATGCCTATTATCATATGAGATACAAACATTTTGGAGATAGTAAATATGACATTTATTCGGGGAGATCTACTGAAGCATGTCGATAATATGAATGAAGCTCTTCAAGAACCTTGAATCGGTTTAACACGATGTTTACTATACTGCAGTCTGATCCAATATTTATCAAACTGCAGAATTGATGCAAGTATGAGAGCTTTTATCTCATGGCAAAGAAACTTCAAAATTCAAGGAATCCAGAGTTTAGCCTGCAGTGCAAGAGACTGTTTTAGAATTGAGTTTTTTCCCTGTTCTCGATGTTCTTTCTACAGAGATGACAAAAAACGAACTGCATACGTTGAACTTTATGATATATTTAGCTTTCTCACCGACAAGTCAATAACAGAGAACATTATCAATTTTCAAATATATGCATCCGACTTGCAAAAAAACTTTGACAATGAAAGTATAATTTTTTTAAGTTTATATCACGAAACCACCTCTATGACTGAGCTCATCAAATAAAAGGGATATGCTTGCATCAAGTGTTCCTTTCGATATTGGAGTTAAATGAAGAGGGAGAAATATCCTCCCAATTGAGGCGTATACAAAATTATGGAGAGGATTTAGTCACTGTGCCTACTATGTGCTGAAAGTGATGTATCTCGCGACAGAGTTTTCGAAGATGTAATGTACGAATTCGTCGGTCTAAATCGCCTAAAAAGAATTCGTTTTAGTTAAAACTGTTATGCTATGGGCATTTTTGAGTGTTACATAGTTTCTTTGTAGTCTCTGATTCTGGAATAAAATAATTTGTCTTCATTGTGTTGAGCTATATATTTTTATTTCAATTTATACAAAACTTCGTAGGCCTTAAGCAAGTGCTCTACTATAATTTGTAGGAACCTATGGATAATCCGGCCCTGTTTACCACGTATACTACTAAAACTAAAAATAATTCACATTTTATTGAATCCTGAAAATATTTAAGTCTATTTGTATGATAGTTAGATAAGTTTTCACTTTTAAGCAATTTATGTCTTAAGTCTTGACTTCAAAATCAATGCATAGCTCTGTTAAATAGTTTTCTTTTAAGTAGGTAACAAAAAATAAATTAATATTTTTTTAACGTTCATTGAAATGATGAAATTGTTTAGCGAAAAATGTCTTAAAAAAAATATGCACATTAAATTTTAACTAAAACCATTATGTCCTTTTTTGTTCTAATATGGCTATGGTAAGACAAAAAATTGACTACATTTGTGTGATGCACTGAATACGTTTTTACTTAAAATGGATTATCCTTGATTATTCTAAATTAATTTCAGTTGATATTTCTGAATCAATGTGATTTGATTTAAAGAATTGTACTTGAAAAAATACACACCTTTTTTGATCAATATAAAATTTTAAAATGGACTTATTTTTGGGTTTAATAAACAGTAGAATAGCTTGCCATAGTACGGAGTATATTTCTTTAAATCCAACTTCACACGATATAACCTTTATCTGAGCAATGTGAGTGCTGCAGCAAAATTACGTCAGTTTTAAACGTTCAATTGGCAATTGGTCAGCAAAGGCGCAGGTAGATACAAGGAATGGATATTTTTTATTACATTATATGTGTAACAATACTCGTGTATCCGTGTTCTTTATGATAGTATCTTTATATCAAAGGATCGAAAGTTGGCCGGAACATCAAAGTTTAAAAGTAAATATAATATGTGATCTACAGGCATCCTGCGGACAGCTCGTCTCCTCCTCCAACTCGCTGCATTGTTCAAAAAACAGGTTTAACGTTACAAGTTTTGCAAAATTCCATTTCGGTGGACAATATCACTAGTATTTTTATAAATGCGTACTTGTTATTCAACTTTATTTACAGTCTATAAAACCGCAAGCAATGTTGTTGTTTTTTAAAATGCAAATATGCACTTCACATTATTCAGCGGTAAGGTCAAGATATTTAATCTTCGCATGATAAACTTATCATAGTCGCCTGTAAAAAATATTTTTAACTAAGAGCCATTGACTTCGCAGGCCAAATATGCGAAATCAAGTTTTCTATTTAAAGTTCGGTTTCTTCAATGCAACTAGAGCTGGCAACAAGTTTCTTAATTCTGATGTGATATGATTGCCTACAATAAGTATAACGAATAAAAGATCCTAAGTTGAGAAATTCTCTAGAATATTGGAATTTGAAAGCTGAAAATTGATGCAACTTCTAGTTCTGGTTTTATAGAGACAGGTTTTTATGATACAAATTTGTTAAAGGAATTAGTTTTACTTAGGTACATAAACACAGGGCCATTGGCACGCAGTCGTGCAGTTTTCCCAACGACAATGATAAATACGTCGCGTCGTCGGTGCGTATTTATTTACTGTATTAAAAGTAATGAGAGAACGGAAAATCAGAGATTCATGAGATGTGCAAAAACCTATGTGTAAATATACTATAATTGCAAATCATGCCGTTACGCATCACTAGAGAGCCAGCCCTAGGCGGCAACAAATTGGACACCTGTTTGGGGCGGTACATTTTTTGGGGCAAAACTTCGGCTATAATTTATAAACTTATTTTTTATAGTCTGGAATAAGTATCCTGCATGTGTCCGTGTTTAAGGTATTTTTTGTTGAATTCAAAGGGCTAATATTAGGTAACTGGGCAAAATGATGCCATATAAAAATTAGTATGTTTGTGGACCACACACCAGAAGTAAAACCTCAACCGCGCCAAAAAGAAACCGAAAAGAAATAGCCTACAGGTCTGCACAGTATACTAGATACACGCACCCCACGCGCTTATTGACAAGCTGTAAACTAAATTATTTCAAAGATTCCTAGCAAGTAGGTATGTGACTCTATAGTGGAGCCGCAATCTCTTTCTAGCACTTAGTCGGATATGGTTGTGGGTTGCGTTATTTTTTAATGTTAGTGAAATTAATTTTAAATCTGTAAATATTTATCTAAAGTTAGATTATAGCCTTGGTCACATAATAAGCTTTATCATGCGATGGCGGTAGCGGCCGTTATTCTTATCTCATATTGGCAGACGCAACTCAGCAGTTTTGCTGAAACCGCTCTCAGCGGGCAGGAAAAGATTAGGAGGCAGGGGCACTTCTAGTCAGGGGTTCTCGAAGTAAAGACGAAATTAAAAGTCGGAAGACAAGTACGAAAAGTGCCAAAAAGACGAGTTTTCGCGGTGTTAAGGCGGGGCGCCGCGCCGTGAACAAAAGACGAGCAAAAACCACACAGAGACGCTGTGGTGGTTTATGCAAAGTAGAAGCTACAGAATCCAGACGGGGTTCTGTAAATTATATTTTTAAGTGAAACCAAGACTGTTTTGTTGTTCTCAAAAGCTGTTTTGTGTTACTAACCTGTGTGCCAAATATTGTGTCCAAACTTAGTACTAGTGAATTTCTTTTTACTCTATTAAGCTTATTATCAAATTATCTGGTGCCTTTTTGACATTTCCCTAGGCAATGATAAAAATCCCACAATTTTTGGGGGCTCAACCGTGATTATTCAAGTTAATCGAGTAAAAACGCAAGAAATCGATTTGGAGTGTTGTGTTTTGGACCAAGTTGTACCTAAAGACGAGCAAAAGAAAGTTTGGACTTTCAAGGTAGAACGTATGATTCATTTATGTAGGCGTGGGAACTTTAGTGTCAATTTTATCCATTCTTCCCGCCAACGAGTTGCAGTTTGTTCGCGTTTGACATTTGTCATTCACGTTGCTACGCGACGCCGAACGGATGGTTGATGGTTGGAGAGGCTTGAGCGACGACGTGCGTCGGTAATGGAGATGACGCAATGCGACGTTGTGATCTTTCGAGGCGCTGTTGATTGGCGTTGATTGGAAAGGCGTGCGACGGCGGCGGCGATGCAGGTGATGACGCTTCGCAGTGTTAGGTAATATCGATATCGAAGTACTTATCAGGTATGTGGACATGTGGAAAAATAAATAAACAGAATGTTGTTTTATTTCATTTAACGTTTACTGTGTATGCTATCATTTTTAGATGACTGATGATGATTTTATTGTTTTTATGTTGTTATAATGTTTCGTTATGACGTAAAGTAAATATGTTTTTTTAGGCTGACTTTAGTATAGTACATTCTTTATTTTTGAAAATACATTTTTCTTTTGCGAAATTTTGAAAATTTTAAATGACAGTGTAAGCGAGGTAAGATAGATAGGTACTATTGAACATTTTATTCGGACTGTTAATTTTTATTTTAATAAAATAATTTAGGATTTGCATTCCTTGAGAATGAAGACATTTTTGGTTAATTTTGTTACACACAAGTGATATTTTAAAACGTAACATTGATTGATATTTTCTTAGAAGCAGTTTTTCTTTAGTTGTGCTGTTTTTTTTTTAATTTAGATTGTTTTCTGTATAATTTTTCTGTAGTGTTAAGATTTTTTTTTGTTTTTTTTTTTGCCGTATACTGATGACGTCATCAATATTTAGTGATAGTTTTCAAAGTTGGACAGTCGGATACTTTTTATTCATTTTTGATTATTTTGGAATGGTACAATGCCTTATTGTTCTCTTTGTTTGTTTGGGTTAGTTTGGGTTTGTTTAACCAGGTTAGGTTTAGGTTAACCAAACAGAACCTCTTTTGGATTTCGGTTATTATAAGACGTTCTAAGCCGTTAACTGCGTCCTGCACTGCGTTCGATTTCTTCCAAATCGTTCATTAGCCGTTTTTTTTTCTCTCCATGACGTAACGTAAATGGAGACATTCTAAACTGAATCTTGAGCGTTTCTATATTTTTTTTATGTACACTTCAAAATGTCTACATTGGGGGAAATAGAGAAAATTGAGCAAAATATCACGAACGCTAAACTTCGTACGGTCAAAGCGTTGCATGTTATAGCTTATGGTGACGAAGGTGAATCGAAAAAAGTGAGGAAAAACTTAAGACAATTTTCAGGTTTTCGTTTAGAAGTTGGCTCAAGTGAATTTAATGATAGAGTGAATGCAGTGAATACTAAATTATAGTAAAGTGATCTAATATCCGTGTGTAGTGTATTGAATTTAAGTTATACAGGGGGTCATGAAGAAGTGGTAGACAGAATTATTTTCTCAATGATTTAGAAATAAAAGAAGAAAATGGTGACGACGAGGATGAGGAGGACGAAAAAGCTGAAGACGATGAGGAAGAATTGACAGAAGACGAAGAAGAAGATGATGATGATGATGATGAACCACTTTCACGTGTTAGAAGCCGACTGCAAGGGGGATCTAAGTCGTGTGGCTCCTTCGCATTAACATTTAGGGATGTGGAAGATAGTATACGTTCTTTTGACGGAAAAGACGACTATCCTGTCAATAAATGGATATCTGATTTTGAAGAAGTAGCGAATATCACAGGCTGGAATGACTTGCAAAAAACTAATATTTGCTAAAAAATCTTTATCAGGATTGGCTCGATTGTACATCCAATCAGAGAAAGGAATTCAATCGTGGAGTGTACTAAAGAAGAAACTTAGGGCAGAATTCGAGGTGAAAGTCACAAGTGCGCAAGTACATAAGATGCTTATGAAAAGAAAAAAAAACTATGCTGAATCCGTTCAAGAGTATGTACTGGTGATGCGAGAAATAGGTAGCAGAGCGAACCTAGAGGCGGAAGTTATCATCCAGTACATAATAGACGGTATACATGATGAATCATCTAACAAAATAGTTCTGTATGGCGCCAGAAATTTCTCCAAATTTAAGGATAAAGTAAAATTATACGAGCAAATTAAGCAGAAAAAAATCTCAGATAGAGGTTCTAGTTCAAGTCATAAAACCAGCGTGTGACGGTTCATCATCTAGGAAAGGCGGAAATAATTTTGGCAATAAAACCAAGAAAGAAGTTAAACATGAAATAAAAAGTGAAGAAAGAGAAAAAAAGGTGGTATGAACTGCTTCAGTTGCGGTCAGCGTGGTCATAAATCAATAAGTTGTCCAAACAAGAGCAAGGGCGCAAAATGCTTTAAGTGTAATGATTTTGGGCACATATCAACAGCTTGTCCCAAAACAGCCAACGGTGCAAACGATAGAAATAGGGGACAGGATCGGAGAGTTCATGCGATACCAACAATACCGAAAAATTCAGTAAAACTGATAATATATGATATCGAGTTGACTGCATTACTGGATACCGGAAGCTATATAACAGCTATACGAGAAGACGCTTACATCAATTATTTCAACCATATACAACTGGATGACAACTACGTATGGATAAACGGAATCGGAGGAAAGAAGGTTAAGACTTTGGGTTGTTTTACAAAAGAAGTTGTTGTCAATGAAGTAGAGATATCTTTAGTGGTACACGTGCTTCCCAAAGAGACTTCAAACTTTATGGCAATAGAAGGAAATGACTTACTGGATCATACTGAGGTGAATTTCAGAAACGGAGAAATTTTTGTTTTCAAGAAAGATGTGGAGAACTTCTTGATGACGATGAAGATTGAAACTGAAGAAGACCAAATAGAACTGGGTAACATTGAAAATGTTGAGTACCAGAACGAAGTGAAAGAACTGATGGAACAATATAAACCGGAAAAGATAAAAGAAGTAGATATTAACATGAAAATTATTTTAAAAGACGAAGAACCTGTCTGTCAGAGGCCAAGAAGATTGTCGATGAATGAAAAGATGGGAGTTGAAAAGCAAATCCAGGAATGGTTGGACGAAGGGATAATACGACCTAGTTGTTCAGACTTTGCGAGTCCAATCGTGCTCGTCAAAAAGAAGGACGGTTCTACCAGAATATGTTGCGATTATAGGAAGATCAATCAAAAGATTGTTAAAGATAGATTCCCTCTCCCACTAATAGAAGACGTATTAGACAGACTCCAAGGCGCTAAGTATTTTAGCACCATCGATTTGCGAAATGGATTCTTTCATGTGAATGTCGATGAGAATAGTATCAAGTATACATTGTTTGTGACACCTAATGGGCAATTTGAGTTCTTGAAATGTGCATTTGGACTTTGCAACAGCCCGGCTGTGTTCCAACGATATATTAGTCACATTTTCCGAGACTTGACGTCACAAAATGTTGCAATTTATTACATGGATGACATAATTATATTAAGTGCAACAGTTGAAGAAGGGATTGAACGACTAAAATTGGTCTTAGGCGTGGCGAGAGATCATGGATTGGAAATAAAGAAAAAGAAATGTCAGTTTTTGAAAACACGAGTTGACTTTTTGGGGTTCATAATAGAAAATGGGAAGGTTCAACCTTCTAAAGAGAAAACGTTACCTGTCAAGAAATTTCCGGAACCAAAGACATTGAAGCAAATTCAGTCTTTCTTGGGACTTACCGGATATTTCAGAAAATTCATTGATTCTTATGCATTGATTGCAAAGCCTCTGAGTGACTTACTTAAGAAAAGTCAAACATTCGTTTTTGGTTCAGAACAGAAACAAGCATTTGAGACCTTAAAAGAATGTCTAATATGCGAACCAGTTATACGGTTATACAACCAGGAGAGTGAAACGCAGTTGCATACTGATGCAAGTATGCATGGTTATGGCGCATGCCTTATGCAAAGGTCAAAAAATGATAACGTATTTCACCCAATATATTTCATGAGTCGCAAGACAACTCCTGCAGAAGAACGCTATAACAGCTATAAGTTGGAAGTATTGGCAGTAATGCAAGCTGTTAAGAAGTTCAGGAATTATCTTTTAAGGATAAAGTTTAAGATTATCACCGACTGCTCAGCTTTTCAAAAGACCATGACTCAAAAAGGCTTAACCACACGAGTAGCCAGATGGGCTCTTCTATTAGAGGAATACTCGTATGAAATAGAGCATAGAAAAGGTACTAGAATGGCACACGTGGATGCGTTGAGTCGTGGCCCAGTATCCATGGTGATTCATACTATGTTCAGCCAAGAAGACGGAGTAATGCAACGACTGAAGTTGGCTCAGGAAAACGATGAATATACTCAGGCAATAAGGAAGATCGAAAGCCAGGAGACTTATAAAGATTTTTTTCTTGAATAACGACATACTTTTCAAATACGCCAATGGTTTAGAACTGATTGTAGTTCAACAGCAATGCAATCGGAAATAATTCGGAAAGCTCATGAGATTGACCATTTTGGTGTAACTAAGACGGAAGAAATAGTAAATCGAGAATTCTGCATACCGAAGTTGAAGGATAAAATTGGTGCATACATAAAGAATTGTGTGGCGTGCATTTTAGGAAATAACAAGGAGGGGAAAAAAGAGGGAATATTACATCCATTAGATAAAGGAGAAGGACCGCTCCATACTCTTCATATGGACCATTTAGGACCCCTTCACTCTACAAATAAAAACTACAATCACATTCTAGTGATGGTAGATGATTTCTCAAAATTTGTTTGGCTATATGCAACAAAATCTACGACGGCCAAATAAACTCTGGATAAATTGAAATTGCACCAGAAAACATTCGGAAATCCGGCATGAATTATAAGCGATAAAGGGACTGCTTTTACAGCAAAGGAGTTTGAGGATTACTGCATCGAAGAGGGAACTCATCACACCACCGTCACGACAATAGTACCGAGAGGAAACGGACAGGTAGAACGGATAAATAGAATTATCATACCCGTTCTCACCAAACTCACTTTGGATGATCCAAGTAAATGGTACAAGCATCTCGCTAAGGTACAGAAAGCTATACATTCTACATTACAACGTAGTATAGATTGTATGCCATTCGAAGTGTTAATTGGCTTCAAAATGAAGAACAAGGAGGACTTAAAAATCAAAGAATTATTAGAGAAAGAAGTCGTAGAGATTTTCAATGGTAAAAGAGAAAACATTAGAGAACAATGTAAACAACAAATTCTAAAGGTGCAAGAAGAAAATAGGAAACAATATAATTTAAGAAGACGGAAAGCACGGATTTATAAGTTGAAAGACTTAGTGGCAATTAAAAGAACTCAGTTTGGAGGAGGTCTAAAGCTGCGTAAAAAGTTCTTAGGACCTTATGAAGTAACTAAAGTTTTACCTAATGAGCGATATGAAGTGATGAAAGTTGGTGCAAGTGAAGGGCCATTGCATACATCAACTTGTGCAGAATATATGAAACCATGGGTGGACTATGATGGTACTGAATCCGAGTCGGATTCGTAGTCAGTATGGCCGAGTGTGGGTTGCGTTATTTTTTAGTGTTAGTGAAATTAATTTTAAATCTGTAAATATTTATCTAAAGTAAGATTATAGCCTTGGTCACATAATAAGCTTTATCATACGATGGCGGTAGCGGCCGTTATTCTTATCTAATATTGGCAGACGCAACTCAGCAGTTTTGCTGAAACCGCTCTCAGCGAGCAGGAAAAGATTAGGAGGCACTTCTAGTCACGGGTTCTCGAAGTAAAGACGAAATTAAAAGTCGGAAGACGGGTACGAAAAGTGCCAAAAAGACGAGTTTTCGCGGTGTTAAGGCGGGGCGCCGTGAACAAAAGACGAGCAAAAACCACACAGAGACGCTGTGGTGGTTTATGCAAAGTAGAAGCTACATAATCCAGACGGGGTTCTGTAGATTATATTTTTAAGTGAGCCCAAGACTGTTATGGTGTCTTCAAAAGCTGTTTTGTGTTACTAACCTGTGTGCCAAATATTGTGTCCAAACTTAGTACTAGTGAATTTCTTTTTACTCTATTAAACTTATTATCAAATTTTCTGGTGCCTTTTTGACATTTCCTTAGGCAATGATAAAAATCCCACATGGTGCTTTTAAAGAAAGATGCCACCCAAATTAAATAGCCTGCAGGTCTGCAAAGTATATTAGATATATAACGCACAACTCTCTCTCTCTCTCTCCTTCTGTCCTTACCGACGTAAGGTGAAAGCTAGATAAACTATGTAGAAAATTTAGAGGCATATTCGCCAATTTTTATAATCATTTCTTATCGTAAAATAATCATACGTCTTTTTAATAATGCGGTCGGTATTAATGACCTTATTGTGCTGTTGTATCAAAAATGCATATTATAATTTGTAAGATTTGTCCTCTTCTTTAACTTTTATAAGAACTATTTTGCCCTAGGCCGCACTGTAACCAGGAGCCATATAGAAAAAAAATGGTATTGATTGCCATACCGCAAATATGGCTGTCGCGGCTAAATTTTTGTGTGCAACAAGTAGATTCTAAGCACCTAAATACCAATAACTTTGATACATTTTAAACATTTATCAGCTGTTTCCTGTTTCCATCGGGATCCTTTTATAGCCTCTGACGCCTGGACTATAACGCACATGCTGGATTTGGAAATAAATAGAAATGATTTTGGTGTGAAAATATATAGGTAATCTGCTTAATCAAAAAGCTTTTATCATATATTATATCACGAGAACTATGAATTTAATCGATTAAACTACATTCAATATTTTGAGCATGATTTTTCTGGAAAATGTTGAATGCAAAATAATTTAATAATTTAAATTTATTTATAAATTATTTTGCATGAAACTATTTGCCAAAAAGAAAAATCGTGCGAAAAATATTGAACGTAGTTTAATCGATTAAACTCATAGTTTGAGTGGTATACGGCTAGATTATTTCCTGAATTAGTTAAATTAAATCCATAACGTAACTTTATGTTTTTCAACAAATTTTACCTAAATGGCGGATTCATTTTGATCAAAGCCCCAAAAACACATTCAGAACGTTGAAAACGACGCTTCGCATAATAGGTTTGTTGTAGCATGAAATCTCGGACGGTTTGAAGCCTTCGGAGTTTGCGCATAGCAATAAAAGCGACGCTTATATCGCTATGCGCAAACTCCGGATGGCTTCAAACCGTCCGAAATGTCCTGCTAGAACCAACCTATTATTTGCCGTTTTTGTCACCTTGTTACATACCCTAATGATGCCTTGATTAGGCTCACTTATCAAAGTCGGCATGTAGATATTTAAAAATTTGACACTTTCTGTCACCTCATACCAAAATAATGAAATAAAGAAAATCGGAGTTTTTAGCAATAAAAATCAATATTAGATCGTTCGAACCATTTAGAAAATAATGTTTTTCAAAAGCCGTTAATGTTAATTGCAAGAATCAGCTACAATCGACAAAACGAAATTCAATATGGAGGACGCAGTTTAATCGCTGTTAAACAGGTCTAGTGCAATAATCACTTATCTAAACAAAATTTATTCAGAAAATCGGGCTGTCTGATTGGTCCATTTTACGATGAAGGAAATAATCAATAGAAAAATGTTCCTTTATTTGAATGCAGCTTTGACATTTTCTTTGTATTATATTATCATAGTTGTTCCTTTTGATTTTTCATTGACGTATTCAGTTTAATTTGACAAAACGGCGCTGTCAAAAACTATAGGACCCATCTCATGGCACGATCAAAAATTGTACCCAAAAACTCGGAAGAACCCCATTTAAGTTTCAAAACCATATCACCGTGACTATGAGAAGAACTTACATTAATATATTTTTCTTACTTTTAGAACGTACGAAAATTAAATGGAGCTGCTGGTACATATAGAGAGACAAAAGTAGGCTACCGACAACTCGGTAAGAATGCTTTTTATGGGTGCTATTTTGATATAATTTAGAGTAGAGTATTGAAATAGATCTAGGGAATATTATTATATAATATGTACCCAAAGCTCTACTCACTTGAGGAAGACAATACTTTGCACGCTGTGATTAATAAATATGTCGGCATTATGTGCTCGACAAATATGTTCTGCAGTGGATATTATACAACAATGATACTGTAAATAACAGGAGCTTGTATTGATGTTTTGTGACAAACTAGTCTCAAATCAACTTCGCTTTAGGCATCAGGTAATAACAAGAATGTGTCATTTAATTTTACATGATCGATTCTATAATGAATTATTTATCAGCGGCTGACAATTAAAGCGCTATTGTCTCGCTAATGAATTGAAACGAAGCTACATCAGTTTAATTGCTCAAAATAATAGATGATTTTTCTCGCTAGGCAAATATGTTAAAATGACAAAATAAAGATGAGTTTCAAATTCAGGAAACAAATACTGTAATGCTAGAAATAATCGACATAATGTTTTTTTGTACATAGCTCGGTAAGGCACCACAAATGAAAAACGAAAAACTAGCACAAGTTATCGAAAATGAACTAATTATGTTGAAGAAGAATTTTAGGGCTAACATAATAATGAATTAGAAACTCGTTTCAAAATTGTGAATTATCTGTCATTGTTTTAATGCCTAGTCAAGAAGTCATGTTTTTTGGGCATGGGTGGAAGAAGTGATATTTTTTCGGCATGGGTGCCAAATACGCTTCATTTACATTTGCCATTTTTATCATATCTGAAATAGGTATTCTACACAGGCTGCAAAATATAGACCTTTACAAAATATCGAAGGTGAAGAATAGGCTTTCCTTTACAGTTGAGATATTCTGAAAAAGCGCTGCTTGCAAGTTATAATTTCAGTATTAGATAATATTAATGCGATCAAAACTATTTTTTAGGTTTTCAAAATGGCCACAGGTGGCGTAATAGCCATCTTAA